>CATIWO010214261.1:0-17192 GCA_949673435.1 Macaranga tanarius
CAACTTTGCAACATCATAACTTTTTCTACAGAAGTCCAATTTTTGTGTTCTTTATACCGTTTTAAAGCTTGCATTACGAACTTTAAAAATATATAAAAATTCATGACATCAAACATAGTATACAAGTCCAAAAATAGGCACAAAATTACTATCTCAACCATATATCAAAACATAAATATCAAGTATATAAATACCAAAAACAAATTTAATCAACCAAAACTCATGAGAATCATCAATCATGGCTCTGATACCAATGTTATATTGTGGAATTATAAACAAAAATAAGTTTGGAACACTAACCTCTTGATGATTCCACAAAAGTTTGATTAAATCTTCAATGCCAAGTCAATATGCAAATTATTAAAACTTGCACTATGATTTCCCCAACCCAATTTACTTCCTTTTTGTTTCTTTAATATGTAGAGAATTCTTTTGTTTTTGTAGGGAGGAATATTTCTTAACTTCTTCTTTCATCATTAAAATGATATGTATATATACAAGTTATATACCAAGGGTTGTAACTCTTCCAATGGTTACAATTCTATTTAATTAACTTTACATTATAATAAACTATAATATAAACAAATATAATATAAATAGAATAATTATTCGGTTCGGTTCAATCCGTCATGGGCGAACCCGACTCGAATTCCAACAATACAAGAATAAATTTTATTTTTAAAATTAGAAAATACTTTTGTGTGATTTGGTTTCATGTCATTGTTTTTGGAGTTACTTTCACGTCAAGCAAAATCAAAGTCCTTAAGTAGAAAAGAGTCTTTAATTCACAAGGAAAACTATTCCCATTCATATATATATAAAAGAGTCCTTAATTCATTGGGAAAACTATTCCCATTCATATATATATATATATATAACAATTACTACTGTACATTATATTGTATTGCAAATGAATTAAAGCATGTCGACATCGGATATACCTTTCCTTCCAGTTGAAATCATGGAATAGATCTTGAGCTGTCTGCCAGTAGAAGATGTGGTAAGATGCAAGAGTGTGTGCAAGCAATGGTATGTATTAATCAAAGAACACCTTTTTACCATTAACCATACTGCCCGTCACTGGGATGGCACCTCTACATTCTACTCTGTTGATTGCAGACATTATTATAATAAAAGGTTCAAAGTAATTACGGAGAATTATGGACTATTAGTAGAAAGGTGCGTCAGGAATGGCAAGCCTTGCAATCGAATATCAAATCCTGCGCTTTTAGAGGTACTCGATCTGTCCCCTCCTCATTATACTACCAACCATATGATTGTCTTTTGTTTTAATGACACCCTTTCTTGTAAATTGATTTCTATATATGGCTGTCAACAAATTGATAACAGAGGAGAACAAGAAGGAGGAGGTTGCGAGATTCTAACACTTGGCACATATCAACTTTAATGGGAAATTTTTCACATCAGTAGCTTACATAATCTTGACTTTAGGAATGAAGATATTGATTATATACAAACTGGTTACAGGTTTCGTCTCACAAGGATTGGAAGGAATTTTGCACAAGTAGTATGTCAGATTTGGAAGATGGGAGTCGTAACCGTACCTATACTGTGCCAGAAGAATTTTGCACAAGTAGTATGCCTTCTTGAATTGGAAGAATGTTTCATCCTTGACTTGGTATGGAAATCCAGCATTCACTACGGTAGCGAACAAAAAGCGCCGTTTGTGATAGAAAACTTGTCCTTCCCTTGATTTTCAAGGAAAAAGATATATATAGACGAGTAAAGCTTGTTTCAGCCTGGGAAGAAAGAATGAAGTTTTGGTATAGAGAACAACAGGAATGGGTCGTTTGTGATATGGAGGGACGGTTAATAGAGAAAATTCCACAAAAGAAGAACGGCAAGAGAAGCCTAAGCCCGTTGAGTATCAGGGGAGCTGTCATGGATTTGGATTCCAATCTCCAAAATTACATTCATGATGATTCTAAATATTGGATAGATGAAATTGTTGATCGTGGTTGTGCTTTGTATCCTTTGTATGCGGAAGAAAGAAACTGCGACAAGATAAAGCGATGCAACAAGAAAGGACATGGCTACCATAACCATTTTTGGTGCGATCGAAGCTTATTCGAGCTGTACTCAGTTACCCTCATTCGTGACAACAAAGCAGCAAAGAGAATATCATGTTCTGATTCCTTTTCGTTCACTGGCCCTGTCTATGGTAAAATTATAATTTTATTTCTTAAGGGTTCAGACAATGCAGCATTTTACCAGGTGAAAATGGAGGACGCTCAAATCATCGATCTTACAAGTGAATAAGTTACCCTTTCCCCGTCTGGTCCCCAATCGGTACATCCCTTCCCTTCATCTGAATTATATTTTGGTTTGTATTTTGCTCTCAAGTTTAATGGTGAAGATATATTTCAAATTCATGGTGAAGAAGAATATTCTTATTACTATGAGAATTATTATGAGAATGCTGAAATATTTAGAGCTGGTCATAAAGTTAATGCAGGTCGTCTCGACTTCGATACAATTCCCTGGAACTCTTACGACTGTGTCCGAAAGACAGAGATTGAAAGTTACTGGGGTTGCCCATCTGAGAGGTTGAAAAATCCTGTCAAAGTGGTTGCAGACTATGCGATATTTCATTCAGCAGCAATGGCTACTGTTAGAGTTAAAATCATCAAGGAAGAAGTTAGCAACGTCTATAGTTGTATCTTTGCCCGCGCTTGCATATTCGATAAAAAAATTCCCCTTCTCATTAACTCAAAAGACAAGCCTGTTCCTGTGCCTGTAGAATCTGGGCAACAGCATCGCCCCATTCAGCTTACGAGATCAATTGTAGTAGTTCCATCAAAAGCCTCTCTAGTTATTGAAGCTCAACTATATGATCAAAATGGCACTCTCATTGTTGATGGAAAAACTTTTTTCCCTGCTTGTCGAGATGGAAACTACAAGAATATTGTTGACGAGCATGTCCAAGTTGAGGTCTAATGGACTTATCCTCGTGGTGATTGATCGTCTGCTATTCTCATTTTTTTCCTTCATTGATGCTCAATGGCATGTTTGAGTTTTAAAATTAAAGTTAAATACTTACATATTGAGTACTGGTCATTATTGTTGCAAATCAGAGGGTATTTTACACAACAAAATTATTATTCTTCTCCTTCTTGGAGGCAAAAATATATAGAAGAAATTACATCTTATATAGGAAGAAATCTACAATTGAGGCAATAATAAAAAGTCTTATATTGCTATACAGGATTTAGTTCCTAAATCAACCAAATAAATATATTCCTGTAATTACGACTAACTACCAAATTTACAAAAGTACAACTTATGCCAACACTCCCCCTCAAGTTGGAGCATATATGTCTATCATGCCCAACTTGTCAACTATCTTATGGAACATCTTTCCTGATACTGCTTTAGTAAGTATATCAGCTAGCTGATTTTCTGATTTAACAAAAGGAAATCGTATGAGCTCCTGATCTAACTTTTCTTTGAAAAAATGACGATCAACCTAAATATGTTTTGTGCGGTCATGTTGAACAGGATTTTGTGCAATTTCGATGGTTGCCTTATTATCACAATGAAGATTCATCGGCTTTGCACATTCAATCCCTAAATCTTTTAGAACACTTTTAATCCATAATAGTTTGCAAACACCATGAGCCATACCTCAGAATTCAGCTTCCGCACTCGACCTTGCAACCACTTTTTGCTTGTTGCTTCTCCAAGTGACAAGGTTACCTTCAACAAAAGTAAAATAACCAGATGTCGACTTTCTAGTTGTTTGATCTCCTACCCAATCAGCATTCGTGTACCCCTCAATGCTTAAGACACTATTTTTTAAGAATAATAAACCTTTTCCTGGAGAACCCTTCAAGTACCTTAGAATTCGCATCACTACATCCATATGCTCTTCACTTGGTGCATGCATGAATTGGCTTACAACACTAACAGCATATGCTATATATGGTCTTGTATGAGACAGATAAATTAGTCTACCAACTAGGTGTTGATAACGACCTACATTTGTAGGAACTTGATTTGGAGAAATTCCAAGTTTATGATTTACCTCTATAGGTGTTGTTGCTAGTTTATAAGTGAGCATTCTAGCTTCAGTCAAGAGATCTAGCACATATTTCCATTGTGAAAGAAAAATCCCACGTTTCGATCTTGCTATTTCAATACCTAAGAAATATTTAAGCTGTCCAAGACTCTTCATTTCAAATTCGGTAGCTAAATGTTCTTGCAATAACTCCATTTCCTCGGGATTAGCTCCTGTCAAAACCATATCGTAAATGTATATAATTGAGACTGTTACCTTCCCTTCCTTATGCTTTATAAACAAAGTATGGTCTGAACTACTTTATTTAAAACTGAAAGCCTTCATTACAGAAGTAAATCATCCAAACCAGGCTCTTGGAGACTGCTTCAGCCCATATAATGATTTTTTTAATTTACAAACCTTGTTTCTACATGGAATATTACATTCCATACTCGGTGGTAGCTCGATATACACTTCTTCTTCTAAATCCCTATTGAGGAATGCATTTTTAACATCAAATTATTGCAAAGGCCATTCTCAATTTGCTGCTATGGATATAAGAATGCGAATTGTATCGAGTTTGGCTACCGGTGCAAATGTCTCTTAGTAGTCAATCCCGTATCTCTAAGTATATCCCTTCGTAACCAGCCTCGCTTTATATTTGTCAATGCTTCCATTTGCATTCAGTTTCATTGTGAATACCCACCGACATCTAATTATTTTCTTTTCTTCAGGTAGTGAGACAAGTTCCCACGTAGAATTCCTTTGCAAAGCTTCCATTTCTTCATTGATTGCCTTAGCCCAATTTGGATCTATCAAAGCTTCCTGTATATTACTAGGGATAGATACATTAGATAATTGATTAATAGTAAGTGTATATGATTCAGACACCCTACGATTAGAGACATAGTTGCTAATTGGATATTTTACATTAGTTTTAAGATCAGGTTCATATTGCTTCTTTGGAACGCCCTTGTTTGATCTCTCAGGGTATCTTGGAATTAAGTTTTCATAAGAAACAAGAAACTCATTAGATGTAACAGGTGTGTCACAAGAATCATTAGAAATAGGAGTCGAGATTACCTGAGTTTTAATATTCTGATCAGTTGAGTCTTCAGTTAATGGTGTTAACATAGGCAAATACTTTTATTCTGGAAATTTTCATTCAGCGCTTATAGTTCTGAAAAATAAGAAAAATCATCTATGCTACCTTCTTGTAACATCTTTCCTTCACTATAACTCTCCCCATGAAGGGAAGATGTTAAAGTACCGTTGGAATAAAATGGCTCAGATTCCCAAAAAGAGACATCTAAAGTAACATGTAGTTTATTAGTGTGAGGATCATAACATCGGTACCCTTTCTAAAAATTGGAATATCCAACAAAAACACAGCATTTTGCACATGGATCAAGTTTAGTGCGCAAAACTTTTGGAATGTGAACATATACGGTGCAACTAAAAATTTGAGGCTCAAGGTTCAGAAGATGGGAAATACAAAGTAAAGACTACATTTTTTATTGGGGGGTTTGAAAATCGAGCATTCGAAAAGGTGATCGATTAATTAAGTATACAGCAGATTTAACCGCCTCTCCCCAATAGAACCTCGGCATATTCATTCCAAATAATAAGGCACAAGCTACTTTCAGTATTTGTCTATTTCACCTCTCTACTAACCCATTCTGTTTCGGAGTATAGGTACAAGAGGTATGATGTCGAATGCCATGGTTACTTAGATACGTCTTAACCAGAATATCTTTGAACTCCATGGCATTATCAGTTTGCCAAAACAAGGATTTGTTTTTGATACTGCATGCCTACCATGCGATGAAACTCCTGAAATGCTGTAAAAACATCATTTTTTCTATAAAGTAAAGAAACCCAAGTCATTCTCATACATTCATCTATAAATGTAATAAAATAACGAGCTTTAGAGAGGAAGGGAATTTTAGCCGGTCCCCATACATCAGAATGTATTACTAAAAAAGGTTCGAAGCTTTTATTCAAACTTGGTAAATAAGAAATATGATGGCTTTCTTAAGATAATAAAAAAGTTCACAAACATTGTAATGAAAATTTGAATCACTTAAAACTGAAAATAACTGCATTGTAACTTCTTAAGATACCCAAAGGAAAGATGTCCTAAACGTCGGTGTCATAACCATATGCTTGCTCGGTCTTTATCTTCACTTTTAGTCTGAAATGCATGACTGAATTTCTATCCCCCATTCTATGTGAATTCTAAATAATAGAGTTTGCCACGTTTAACACCATAACCAAGAATCTTTCGGGTTAGAATATCCTAAAAAACACAAAATGAAGGCCAGAAAGTTACAGTGCAATTAAGATCAAAAGTAATTTGGCCAACCAATAAAAGATTACACTCAAGACTTGGTACCATAAGAACTTAATGCAGGGTGAGATTATTAGACAATACAATAGACCCTATACTAGAGATATGAGATGTTCCACCATTAGCTGTAGTTATAAATGTTTGATGAGGTGAACTAATGGATTGCATTTGACTAGCATCTTTAATCATATGGTCTGATGCACCTGTATCAATAATCCAAGCACTATTCAAAGAATTTACAGAAAATATATTTGTCTTACCAACAGTACTTGAGTGAGCAACGTTAGCAGTTACAGAAGTAGAAGTCGACTGTATTATGTTTTCAGTGGAAGGTTGGGCTTTATGTGTGTTTGTCACCATGGCCTTTCTCGCAATCTTCTTTCTTGGATTTTTCAAAAAATCCCACCATTCAGGATAGCCAATAATTTCATAACTTCTTTATTTAGAATGAACTGATTCACCACAATGATCACAAACATGATTGTTAAATTTTCCAACTGACTTACTATTACGATTCTTTATAGATCCAAATTGAGTTTGACTGGCAAGCATGACAGCATGTTCAAAAATGGAATGAGAGCTTCCCATTGTTAGTCACTGTTGATGTCTCACGTATGCATACACACTTTCCAGATCAAGCTTTTGATCTTTTCGTAAGATTTCTCCATGAATTTGATCAAATTCGGAATCAAAAATATATGAAGTCGAAGTCTCGTCATCACTAAATGAAGTTGTACAATGCCCTCAACAGTTCCTTCTTGAGAGACAGTTCGATGGTCAATTTCCTGAAATATGGCAACAAGTTCATTATAATACGTTAACAAAGGTCTACCATCTTGTTTAGTAGTAAAAGATTTTTGATTTAATTCAAAAAGATGAGTTTTTTCTGATCCATCATAAAAAGGTTTTGATAGTGCATCCCAAATTTCATGAGCCATGGGAAGCCGAATGAATCGCTGCATCGACAAGGGACTCATAGAGTCAATCAACCAACTTTTTACTTGCTGATTTTTAGTAATCCATGTTGCATATGTAGGGTCTTTCAGTGTGGGTTTTTTCATAGCTCTAGTAAGATATCCGGATTTGTTTCGAGCACCAATGTGCATGTCCATAAGTTGAGACCAGAGTGGGTAGTTGGTTTCATCCAATATAATACTGGTAGGGAAAGCATGATTGTCTTGACGGATAATAATAGGTGGTGTTTGATTGTTTAAAGGAGCTGTGATAACAGAGGTTGCTGGTTCACTGGTCATATTTTATGAGTTTTGAAAGAAATACAAGAAAGTGATGAGATTCGTATTCAAGCAATTTTATTGATATTGCTCTGATACCATGTTGCAAATTAGAGGGTATTTTACACAACAAAATTATTATTCTTCTCCTTCTTGGAGGCAAAAATATATAGAAGAAATTACATCTTACATAGGAAGAAATCTACAATTGAGGCAATAATAAAAATTCCTATATTGCTAGACAGGATTTAGTTCCTAAATCAACTAAATAAATATATTCCTATAATTATGACTAACTACCAAATTTACAAAAGTACAACTTATGCCAACAATTATTGTTTGCTGTGTTTGTTTTTAGTTTAGGATGCTTTTTGAGCAAGTTAAATACTTACTATATAAAATTAAATGAAAAGATGGATTCAATTCAAAACAAAAAAGTTTTTTTAAAAGGAATTTAGGAAAAGCAAAAAGGTTAATAAAAATGGAATTCAAGATGCAAGTACAAAAACTAAAGAAAAAACTAAAAAAAATCAATAAAATAATTCTTTCCATATATTTTGTGTTGCCTCAACCGCGTGGCCGAGTAGTTAGGCAGGGGACTGCAAATCCTTTCCCCAATTCAAATCCAAGTGACACGATCAACAAAAGATGCAAAATATCATACTCTAACTTATTGAATTTGCTCCCAAGAGAAGCACGTAGAGGAAAAGGGCTTCTTGGTACTTCTAATGGGATTACTGTCTATTTGTGGGGATAAGGCTCAAATTAGACCCTTAAGTTCATCCCAAAGTTTACATTTAATTTTTATATTTTTTTACACATTTGGACCTTAATCTTATAAAATTTAGTTATATTGAACCATTTTTTAAAGAATTATTACAATTAAGTTTTAGAAATCAAATAAAAGTTTAACTTTAACACTAATTAATTAAAATTAGTTCCAATAATAATTAAAAAAATTGGTGAAATTATTTTCAAAACATATATTTATGATGTATTAATTTTTTTAAAATTTTTAAATTTTTAAAAATTTAACGGATAGTTAAAAATATTTTTTAAACACCTAAAAATTTTCAAAAAATTTAAAAAATTTACAATCAAGTGTATACATTTGAAAAAAAGAATTAAAAATTTTGTACATACTTATTAATTTTTAAAAAATTTTCTATAGATCTAAAAAAATTTTTAAAATTAATAAGTGTAAAAAGTTTTAATTCTTTTTTTTTTTTGAATGTGTATAACATTATTGTAAAAGTTTTAAATTTTTTGAAAATATTTAGGTCTATAAAAAACATTTTAACTTTTCTTTGAATTTTTAAAGATTAAAAGATAAATTTATATAAATTTAAAAATATTAAAAAATTTAAAAACATCATAAATCAATGTTTTGAAAGTGATTTCACCAATTCTTATTATTATCGGAACTAATTTTTATTAATTAGAGTTAAAGTTAAATTTTGATTAATTTTTAGAACTTAATTGCAATAATTTTTAAAGAAATGTTCAATATGTCTGAACTTTAATAGATTAAAGTTCAAATAGGACCAAAAAAAATATTAGGGTCCAATACAAACTTAAAGTCTAAATTTAGTATCCAATTTGCACCTTATCCTTTGTTTATACTTAAATTTGTTTTAAAAAAAGCAATATTTTTTCTACCTTAAGTCACTCTTCTACAAAAGTTTTTTTTTTCTCAATTTTTCTTCTTGCCATCATAATAATTCTCAAATTCTAAAAGTATTCGTGTATATGGTTTTTTTTTTACCTCAAATCACTCTTCTTTTATAACAATAATAATAATAATAAGGCTTATTGGTTTAAAAATTCAAATCATTCTTATTTATTGCGATTTTATCCCACTTTTAAAATCTTGGTAAAAATATTCCAATTTGACAAATCTATTGCAATTATAGCCCAAAATTAATTTTCATCAAAATTGAGTGTGGATGTACTGACATGACATCCTATATGACACTATTGATGTGGGGCCTACTTCCACATCAATTACATATTTCCATAAAAAAAAAAGACAAAAAGTTTTCGATTTGTGACAATTTTGTCCCAAATTTTTAATTTTCGCATAAATATCTTAGTTTTTTTAAATACAGTATATTTTATTATTAAATATGTAATTGTAATGTAAATTTTCATAAATTAGTTTTAGACCAATAAAATATTTTTAGTCTATTAAATAATTTAATTAGGCTAATTAAATATTTTAGTCTAATAAATTTATAAAGATTTTTAAACCAATCAAATATTTTGGTTTAATATCTTAATTAAATTATTTTAATGATCAATCAAATTATTTCAAAAATGTCAATAAGATAATGATAAATAGATAATAATTATATTTATTATTTATTTAAATAATGATGTAATTGATTCAATCGAATTACAACAAAGGTAGTTAAAATTAATCTTCCCACTAGAGTTATGAAATTTCATAACATTTACACTACCTCTACAAGATGCATATAAATAGAGGTGTCTCTCATGCTTCATATCATCAAGAAAATGAGTATTGAATCTCGGCCAAAATCAAAATCAAATTCTCTATAAGATTATCAAGGTGTTCTTCAAGTTTTATAAGATCGTCTAAGGTGTTCTTCATTGAATTCAAAGTTGTTTCAAGATCAACCTACAAAAAAAAATCCTTGAATCAAGTTATTTTAAAATCATCAATAGGCGTTCTTCATCAAATTTAAATTTAATTCAATATCAAGCTATAAAACTCTTGAATCATGTTATTTGAAGATCATCCAAGGTGCTCTTCATCAAATTCAAATTATTTCAAGATTAAGCTATAAACCCCCTTAAAACGCATGGTTATTATGAGATTCGAATTAGAGGATTTAAAATTATTTGTAATAAGAATTTTATTAAAGATTTTAATTCGCTTCTCAAAGTTTAATAAAGTTCTCAATTTGTTCTATAAATTTTTTTGTTTGATTTTTCATATACAAAATTTATGTGTACAAATTTATGGCACGCTCGGTGGGACAGTCTCTACCTCTCATCTTTTATTTTATGAATCAACTATTTGAAAAAGATAATACCAAAAAAAGGCAAAACTTTAGCTTCAAGAAGAACAACCTTCATCATCGAGCTGACCAACCTCAATCTCCAATTTCGTTTCATGCTACTTCTTCTAGTGATGATAGCTCTAATACTGTGATGAAAATCAAATCAATCAAGGAATTGTATGAACAAACAATTTATTTTCCTCTACAATCCGTTGTCTTTCTAAGGGCATAAAGGATAAAAATCTCTTCTCTAGAGATAAATGACCTTTTTCTCATCATTCAAATTTGATGATGAAAGGAAAAGCTCAAGTGAAATCTCTATGCCAACTTCATCTCACCGTGCTTTGACCCCAAGTTATGCTTTTAGAACTATATCTGTTATGATGACCAATATAATATTGATGAAAGAGCAACTTGCCAATCTAACTAAAATGGTGGAAGAACTTATAAAACGTTCTAGGGAAAAAGATGCCTAAATTACATCTTTAACTGCAAAGTTGGAAAATGTTGCTGGAAAAGCACCTATTAATGGAATAACTAACCTGTCAAAGACACAAGAAGAAGAAAAAAGTACTTCGGTAACCAAAGCTAAATGCGACATTCTAATGGCTATCAACAACCCAATCTCTACTGCTCAACTCAAAGAACTCATCAAAGAGGTTATCAAAGATTAAGTGGAGACTTCGGCTCAATTCTCTTATATGTGTGCTAAACCATACACACAAAGAATTGATATGCTAAAAATGCCTCCAAATTACTAACCACTAAAATTTTAATAATTTGATGGCAAGAACAATCCAAGACAATATGTTGCTCACTTTATTGAAACTTGCAATAATGCTAGCACAGATGGTGATTTACTTATTATATATTTCATTTGATCATTGAAAGGCAATTCCATTGATTAGTACACTGACATAAAGCATAACTCGATAGACAGTTAGGAGCAATTGGAATGAGAATTTCTTAATCATTTTTATAGCACTTGCCGTATAGTCAGTATGATTAAACTTACTACTACTCATCAATGGAAAGATGAGCATGTCATTAATTATATCTAAAGGTAGAGAAGTCTTGGCTTGAATTGTAAAAATTGACTTTCTGAGTCATCTACCATTGAGATGTGCATCATAGTCATGAAATGGGGTTTGTCCTATATTCTTCAAAGAGTAAAGCTAAGTACTTTTGAAGAATTAACTACCCGCACTCATGACATGGAGCTTAGTGTATCAGATGCTAAAAATTAAAGCATTTATATATAAGATCCAAACATGAGTAAAGATAAGTAAGAGGAGTTTAAAAAGACTAATTCAAATGCAAGGTTTGAAAGCAAACCATCTTTGACAGCCAGCTCAATACCTATCAAAATAAATTCTAAGCTTGGAAAGAAAAAGAAGTTAAAGTCTGCTGCCATTACTCAATCACAAGAGAAGAAGATTTCTCTAAAGGAAAGATAAGAGAAGAAATATCCTTTTGCTGGCTCTGATGTTTTAAAAATGTTCTATCAATTACTTGAAGTAAATCTTATTGAACTCCTAGAGATGAAGCATCCTAATGAAGTTAATTAAGTTAATGATCCAGACTATTACAAATATTATTGTCTGGTTAGCCATTCAATTGAAAAATACTTTATCTTTAAGGATAAAATTATGGAGTTATAAAAAAGAGAAAAACTTGCCTTTAATAAAGAGAAGGCCGGTATAAATATGACTAGCATTGTAGACTCTAGTCCTTACGTGACATATACAAATTCAATGATAAATTTTGGATCATTTATTCCAATAACCATTGAATTTTCTCTTTTTTATACAAAAATCAATAGTGTGTCAAACTATGTTGCAATCAAACATACAACCTAATGTTAGGGGCATCATTCCAAGTGATGAACCTGTTGATGAAGGGTGGATCATTGTTACTCACAGATGAGGTAGAAAGAAGAATGTTTCTAACTCAAAGCTAGTCCCAAAAAGAGTTAGAATTGTAAAAGCACTTTTGCATGCACTAAAAGTGGCAAACCCAAAAAAGTCTAAGTTCACAAAATTGAGAAAAACTTTCCTGCCTCTTGAGATGGAAGGTTTTTTTCAAAAATCTAGACAACCTATCACTTTGACTGAATACATGCGAAGGGTTTTAGAGAAGCTTTGAATGCACTTTACATGTCACCAAATTGAAGGAGAGAATGAGATAAATGCTTGAAAAAATAAGATAAATTCTCATTATGGTGCATATGTAGACACAATCACTTTCACTAGTGATGATTTATTTCTTGGGCCAAAGTTTCATAATCGACCGTTTTGTCACAGGGTTCATCCAAGAATAACAGATGAAGAGAATTTTAGTAGATAATGGATCAGCTGACAACATAATGCCACTAAGGATAATAAAGCATCTCAACATACCTATGAATGACTTACTACAAAGTCAATTGATGATCTAAGGATTTAATCAAGGCAATCAAAGAGCTCTTAATAAAATTCATCTTAATCTATATATGGATGGCATAGAATCAAGTGCTTTAGTACACATCATTAATGCAAGAACAATTTATAACATATTGTTAGGCCATCCTTGGATTTATGAAAATATGGTAGTTCCCTCTACAATCTATCAATGCTTTAAATATTACAAAAATAGTAAAGAAAACTTATGGCAGATACTAATCCATTTAATGAAGCAAAATCACATTATGCAGATGTTAAGTTTTACTTTGAAGTGATGATAAATAATGAATTATAAGTTAAAGATGATTTAGAAGTACTGTCCAATGAAGATCTTAGCAAAAAGGGAAAAGAGCCATTCAACAAAGCTCATTCATCCTCAATAGAAGGTACCGAAGAGATTAACAAAGCTCAAAAATAGCAATTAACTTCTAAACCTTGACACATTCCAATGACAAAAAGGGTAAAAAGGTAAAGTTCTTTCAAAAGTCAAGATAAGAATATTGTGAAGGAACTAAAGGATTTGATCCTTCCTATCACAAATATCATGGCAACAAAAGAAACTTAAGAACCATTGAAAGGGTTTGTAAAACTTTTGTAAGGATCGGTTATAAAATATGGAGATCTCCTTATCAAACATATAAATGGTTTCGACCCCAGTGCTTACAAATTATTAGCTAAGGCGAGATTTGGCTTACAAATTGTTAGGTACTGCGTCGTTAACAAAGGGACAAGAAAAATCTCAATAGTATAGAAACCTTTTGAATGAAATTCGAAAGGTTTGTAAGCAAAAAGAAGTGAATTCTCAAAACTCCAAAAAGGATATTGGATACAAACCTCTAAATTCTTTGCCCTTGAGGATTCATAAAAGTACTTATAACTACACCACTGTTGAAGATGAAGCAAAAAATTCCTTTGAGGTTAAGTTTTTAATTGTTGATCATTTAGGAATTCTTTTAAGTCATGTTTTAGTATTTGATCGTATTAAAACACAAAGCAATGATATTTCCAAAGGCAAGCGTGTTTCTGCTAAAGATAGATTTAAAGTCTCTATAAGCAAAAAATTTAAAAAGACTAAGAAGAAATCTCCCTTGTTGAGTGTACAAAAAGGAGATTGAAAGTAAAGTGCCTTCACGAATGATTCATCAAAGCAAATTAGTTGTTACAACTGGTGAAGTACTTATAGCAAAACAACAAATAGTGGTAATTACTAGTTCAAAGCTCCATCAAAAGAAAGAGGAAGAAATTGATGTAATGCCATCATATCATATTACTATAAGTGATGATAATCAAGAAAAGCCAACAGTTAAGGAAGATGTAAAAAAGGCTCTACCAAATTTTAAAAAATAAAATAATTTTTTTTTACGTTAGGAAGGACCGTATGTCGTACAAGAAGTATATTCTAATGAAGCATATAAGATAGTAGACAAAGACAGAGTTAGAGTTGGACCTATCAATGGCAAGTTTCTCAAAATGATACTACAGTTAGCGCCCAATGTAACTCCCAGCCCGTATGAGCTAAAACTATTAATGGCAAACCTAAAAGCAAAAATAAAAAAATTAAACTATGTTATGACTTGATCCTTTTAAAAAAAGGTACGTAGGTAGCTTAGTATTATACTAAGTTCAGTCACATTATATCAAATCAAAAAAATTTTATACTACGGTATGACTTGGTCCTTTAAAAAAAGGTATGAAGTCATACCATTAAAAAAAACATACTTTTCATACAAAATTATGTGACAAATTTTATCACATAATTGATATAGATAAATATAAAAAAAGAAGGTAAAGTTAAAGATACCTTTAAAAATTGATTTGAAAGAAAAGGAATGCCACTAAATATACTTTTTTTGTGAATCATGATCTTTGACTTCAAGTAAATCAAAAAGGCATTTGTTAATTATTCTCGTATATAGCAATGGTTTATCAATGACTTTAAAAGGATAAAAGATTTCCTTTAGCGCATAAGTCCCCTTCGAATGATGGTAACCCTTCCTAAAAGGTTTTTAAAATCATACGAGGCCTTGAAAACAAAAGTTGATACAATCATCAATTTTTAATACATAATGATCATTAACTTTGTGACAAAGTATGTGATAGGAATGGAACCAATATCTATAGTTGCAAGGAAGGAAAATACCATTTTTATCACGATCCACGAGCTCTCTAGCAGAAAAAATTGCTCTATCATAAAATAAGCCAATGGTTAAAAGACATCCAAGTAATTTCAAATCATTGCATAAAGGAGATAAAGAGTGCTTGTAGATAGACAATATTAGTAGAAGTATCACATGGCATTGTGAGTTCCCTAGTGAAAAATATTGATGAAGTCATTAGAAACTCTTGATGAACGTCATAGTGAAAAAATTGATAAAGTCACAAGTAACTCTTGATGAATGCCATAGTGAAAAAGTTTATATAGTCACAAGCAACTCTTGATGTATACTATAGTGAAAAAATTAACGAAGTCACAAGCAACTCTTGGAAAATATTTTAGTTGATAAATTGATGAAATCATGAACAACTCTTAAAAAATGCCTTAGTTGATAAATTGATGAAGTCATGACAAACTCTTCAATACCAATTTGAAAGGATGGAATATCATCAAAAGAAGGCTATGATAAAGCAAACGAACTAACAACAGATGTTGAATGTGTAAAGTGCAAATTGAGTGAAGGTCATCTTTTATGTCTTCAACAGTCTTGATGCTTTACTGATCATTAATATCGGTGCAGTCTTTAAAAAAATTATCTTCTTTAATAGTTAAAATTTAACTATTCAATTGGATAATGAAGGATGTTTAAGTCAGTCTTTCATCAATAATCTTCACGATTTACTAATCATAAATGTTAGTCTTTCATCAATGATCTTCATGCTTTGATCATTAATGTTTACGTACTCTTCGATGAAAAACATCTTTTTGAATAGCCTAAGGTTAAAAATAAAAAATTTTAACATGACTATTGAGATGGATAATGCAGGAGGCTGAAGTTAAGACTTCAATAATCTTCATACTTTATTAATCATCAATGTCCTTATAATCTTCAAAGTGAACCATGTAGTTGAATAGTCCACAGTTAAAAATAAAATTTTTAATGTGACTATTCAAGTTAATGAGGCTAAAGCAAAGTAGTAAAAATCTTTAAAATTTTTTATTATTTCAATAATAAAAAAGAAAGCTTTAAAACGACACAATGATGGAAGAATAATTTATTGACTAGATCAACAGTTAAAGAAATTCAAGCATAAAATTTAGTTGATAAAATCTACAAAAAAAAAAAAAAGGAATTAGACAAAAAGTGGAACGTAATGTGCCATTTTTAGAACTTTGGCAGATTACACCTTTAAGATTCACTGAAGGTTTTAATATATGTAGAGTTATCAAACTAAAATTAACCTTTTCAATATTTGACGTAAACTTCCTAAGCTTTTCAAATTGACCTTATTTGGTAAGCAAATCTTGAGACGAAGTTAAAAGATACAGATTCATTATTGTTTGTGCAGCTTTCAGTAATTGGACCATATCTCGAGTTACAGAAGTCCAATTGAGATGATTCAAGACGTTATAGAAACTAATACTCTCAGCTACAACTTTTATAAAGGTTTTAGTTCCAAAGTCGAATTCTCTGAATGTCGAAAATCATGCTTCAAATTGTTGCACAAATTTAAAGATGTAGATTCATCATTGTTTGAGCAGCTTTCAATTATTAGGCTATATCTTAAGCAATAGAAATTGGATTGAGATGATTCAAAATGCTATGAAAAGATAAAATCTAATGCTATAATTTCATGAAGAGCTAAGTTTTGAATTTAAAGAAAATCCATGCTAAAATTATACTTTAATTTCTGTATGAATTTAAAGATGAAGATTAGTCATTGTTAGCACAGCTTTCAATGATCGGGCCATATCTCAGGTTATAGAGATCCGATTAAGATTATTTAAGATGATATGAAAAGCTAAGATATATGGTTATAAGTTCTATGCAGGGTTTAGTTTTGAATTCAAACTAAATCAATATTGAAATTGTACTTGAAGTTATTGTATAAATTTCCATAAAAGAGAATTGGCATATGAAAAGATAAGATCTAAGGCTATAATTTCATGAAGAGCTAAGTTTTGAATTT
>CATIWO010214279.1:0-16619 GCA_949673435.1 Macaranga tanarius
TTTTTAATTTCATTTAGTTTAGTTTTATTTATTTAAAATTACAAACTCTATTTCGTTGTCTAAACAAACAAACACTGTGAGTAAGACAGTAGTCATCACCAAAATCTCTGTGGGACGATATCTTTATTTACTACTTGATACGATTCTGTATGCTTGCAGATTATTAGCACATTATCTATCCATTTCCCACTAGAGGCTGCATTAACAATATTTCTATTCTCATGCATTAACCCATTGTAGAAAATTTGAGGGATCATCTAATTGGGCAAGCCATGGTGTGGACATTGCCTTTGAAGCTCCTTGAATCTCTCCCAAGCCATATAGATGGTCTCACTCCCATTTTTCTTGAAAGTAGTGATCTCATTATGAAACTTGGTGGTCTTTTGCGGTGGAAAATACTTGTGAAGAAATGCTTGCTTCAATTGGTCCTAAGTAGTGATTGATTCACTAAGCAAACTAGTAAGCCAAAGTTGTGCCTTTTCCTTGACTGAAAATAGGAAAAGCCTAAGCCTTATTGCATCATCCGTCACTTCATTAATCTTGAAGGTAGCACACACATTGAGAAAAGTTAATATATGAACATATGGATCCTCTCCTTGTAGACCTCCAAACTGATTATTTTACACTATTTGTATGATGCTTGGTTTAATTTCAAAGTTATTATTGGCTATTGATGGAGCCACAATTCCTCTAAAATTACCCGTAATATTGGGCATAAGAAAATTACCCAAAATATGTCTCTCTAGTTCCGTCATGATGTTCAAATTTTGTTGATTCACTCTCCTTTGCCTTTGTTCCCTATACAAAGCACGTAAAGTTAGCTCAATTTCGGGATCAAAATGCAAAATATCACTAGCACTTCTACTAAGTTTCATCATGAAAACAATCAACGAAACAATTTATTAGAGAAAAAAAATAAAAATATCAAAAATAAAATAAAGTCCTAAAACAACCTTTTACTACCCTAAGTTAATATAAATTCTATATAAATTCCCCGACAGCAGTACCAAAATTTGATGTGGGTTAAATTTAATTACTCTAGTCTCTAAGACTAAGTATAGAGTAAGTAGGGTGTCAAACACTCAGGAATTTGGAGTAATTTAGTATTAACCAGATCGATAGTTAGATGGACAGGAAAATAGTAATAATGGAGATTGTTGAATTACTCTAACTATTCTAATTAATTACTAATTATGCTAACTAAATTAATTATTCTAAATATCAAGTCTAAAAAGGGTTCATTTGAACTACAATTCGGAAATTATCAAGAATTATAATAAATAAACAAGTGATTACATGAAATAATTATAAAATATGGTATAAGGCATAAATGTAATTCTCATTGTCAATTAAACTTAAAGTCCTTAAAAGCAACTCTCATTGTCAATCAAGGGTAATTTCATTTAGAGTCTATAAGCATTCTTATATCATTATAGAGATAAACAATATCCATAAAATTACCATGCAAGGTTTATAATTTTTCCTTTAAATAGAAATCTTTGTCTCTAAGTGATTTCATAACCTTAAGTGAATTCAATTGTATTTCCACCAAAATGCACCAACTCTCATTGCGTACAATTTGATTAATAAGTCATATATGGTGGCCAATCATACACAACACATTCAAACTCACAATTAAAATCAAATTATTCATATAACATAAATTAAAAGATGTAATTCATTAATTCATTTTTCCTTGCAATTCTAACAAACAATGCATATTGAATATAAAACAAAACATCAAGTACTAAAAGAGAGAAAGATAAAACTTGAATGTAGATAGCCTTCTTGGTGAATCCTTGACATGCTTGAATGATCTTCTCTTAATAGTATGAATTACAATAAAAATACTAATTAAACAAAGCTAATACTTTAGACAAATAAACTAAGTGTTTTTTAATATGTAATTATGTCTAAAAAGCAGCCAATACATGTATTTATAGGCCTCCTAAACACCCAAACTCGCACATTTTTGGAGAGGGGTCAAAATTGAAAGGCTATAAGGAAAAGGTTCCTAAACTACTCGGAATGAGTCAACACGGCTGCCCTCTGTCATGACTCGGCATAGTGGTATGAGTCAGCACAGGGCTTGAAGGCTGGCTCGAGTCTGCACAGACAGTGAGGATGACTCAGCACGGAGGAGCGACTCGGCACGGCTGCTCACTGTGACGAGTCGGCACACCTAGAATGAGTTGGCACAAGTCCTGAAATGACTCCTTTGACTTTTTGATTACCAAAGTTCTTTCTAATGCACTTCCAAAGCAACTTTAAGCTTGAGATTAGTCCAAAAGAACCTACAAAACATATAAACAACATAAAAGCACACCAAAAACACAAAACTAACAATAATAACATATAATTAGAGCTATAACTGAGCCGAGCTGAGCTGAGTTTTGAGAAACTCAGGCTTAGCTCACAATTAAAATAGAAGGCTCTAGTTCGGCTCCAGCTCGTGTATTTTCTGAAATTGGAGCTCGAGCTTGAGCTCAGCTTGTGCTTAATATATAGTAATTAATATAGTAAATTTAGTGTGTTTCATGCACAAATAGGTTGTATTAAGTTTAGATTTTTACTTAATTGTAGTGCATTTTATTAGTAATCACAAATGTTTTTGGTTTTCATTGATGTTGATTAAATTTATATGCATTTGGATGGTTCTCTAATGTTTTAAAGTTTATTTAATGTTTAGGAAAGTTACAAGGGCATATAGAAGTTATTTAAGGTTAAGTGAGTTAAGACTCGGACTAGGCAAGACTCAGACTCGGCAAGCCTCAGTATGCATTCCATGCAAATTCACGACTCGGCACAGAGGAAAGCAATTCATGACTAGGCATGCTTCCATTCCCCTTCACGAGTCAGCATAGAAGATGTCCTTCACGACTCGGCAAGCTCCTATACACCTTCATGAGTCACGACAGCGAGTCATTCTTCACGACTCGATATACCCTTCATGACTTGGCAATGGATGTGAAAGGACACACCTTTTTGGATCAAGTCACACTCTTTCTATCATAAATCCCTCTATTGTATTCGAATTTAGGTAATTCAGGAAGCTGTGGAAAGCTAATTCAGAAGGCTACAACTTTTATGAAGATACTTGGACTTAATTCATGTGTCTAGATTAAAGAAAATGCCCTCAAATTTACTATTAATGTCAAAGCATATGACTTTTGACCAAAATGTGTGTTATACCCTTTCGTTTATCAACTTCCTAAGCATAAATATTCTATATTATTATTGTTTTCGATATAACAACAATAGAGAACATTTTTAGCCATAGAAAAAGTTATTAGAACAAGAAGATTAAGAAGAAAAAAAGAAAGCTTGAAGATCAAGAGGACAATTCTAGAGTTTGGATGCCTTCTTATTTTCTACATTATGTAACTCTTACTATATCTTCTTGTATTATTTTATTTCTATGGATGTAGACTAATTGCATGTTGTTGGGATTTATCTTTATGTCAAGAACCATGTCTATCAATGAATGAAAGTTAATCAATTTCTTCAAAGAATATATTTTATGTTTCTTAATGCTTATTTATTTTTAGCCAATTTAAACATGATCTTAATTAGTGTTATACATTGAAAGATGGTAATATTAATAGAAGAAATAAACATATCATGAATTAATTTAATGATTAGAAATAACTTAAATTATTCATGTCCGTAATTTGGGATAAACTTTACTTTTTTAATATGTGTGATTGATTTAAATTATTATGAGTGGGATGAAAATCAAGCCATGATATTTAAATTATTGAATATATGTTTAAACAATTCATAATCAAAAGAGTAAGTTGATATATTATTGACTCAAGGAATTACATTGCTTTGAAGAATAATTTAATTATATAGAAAATGATTTGAGAGATAATTCCTAACAATTGCTTAAATTGCTTTACTTGTTGTTGTTATTTAGAATTTAGTATGAATAATTATATAATTTAGTTAAAGTTAATATATTGTGGTTTCAGATTTTATTTTTATTAATTATAACTCTTGTATTAAATTTATTTGAGCCTTAAATAAGTTTTAAATAAAATTAATTAGTGGCTAATTCATTTAATCCTTGTGGGATACGACACTTGTGCATATATTACTAAGTCGATCTCGTATACTTGCGAGTATTTCATTTTCAATTTATACGTGAATAAGTTTTTGGCGCCGTTGCCGAGGATTAAATTGGGTTAACACAAATATTAATTTTGTTTGGCTTGATTTAAGGAACCATACGTGTTAATTATATTAGATAATTTGTTTGTTGAATTTTATTATTTAGTATGTCATTTGTATCTTGTAGGAATTTGTTTAAGAGTGAATGCACAATACTCGTAGCAAAAGAATAGAGTCTTTTGTCTACATATTAGAGATTTCAAGATTAGAAAGAGAGATTAGAAAGAAAAGTAGAGACGAACAAGAAGTAATGGAGAATCCACGAGAACCGGAGAGAACATTATTGGATTCGGCTATTCTGGGTCTAGATGGGGCACAACAAAGCATCACTAGGCCAGTTATTAATGCTAACAACTTTACGATTAAACTAGCTCTTTTGCAAATGCTTCAATCAAGTGTGCAGTTTTATGGGTTATCTAATGAGGATCCAAATGTCCATATTGCTAACTTCTTAGAGATTTGTGATGCATTTAAGTATAATGGTGTGTCTGATGATGCAGTTAGGCTAAGGTTGTTCCCTTTTACACTCAATGATAGGGTAAAAGCATGGTTGAATTCATAACTACCAGCATCTATTACCATTTGGGACTTGTTGGCAAAAGCATTTTTAGTCAAGTACTTCCCACCGGCAAAGACAGCTAAGATTATAAAAGAGATCACTTCCTTTCAACAATTTGAATATGAATCATTATGTGAAGCATGGGAAAGGTTCAAGGAGTTGTAAAGGAGTTGCCCATATCATGGCTTGCCAAAGGATGTTTTGATACGGACATTCTACAATGGGGTTGCAAGATCCACAAGAGACATTATAGATGTGGTTGTGGGTGGTTCTTTGATGAGGAAAACAGTAAAGGTTGCTTTTGGGCTACTAGAAGAGATGACTAATAACAATTATTTGTGGCCATCGGAGAGGCTTAATCTACCGAGGCAAGCTAAGAATGGAGGGGATGTGGTTGCTTCACTTCAAGCACAAATTGCTAACTTATCAAGGCAACTTGGTGACTTGAATATGAGAGCTACTTTTATTCCATCCAACTCTTAATTGCCAAGTGAGGGTTGTTCTATGATTGGACATATGGGTGGAGAGTTTGACATGGTAAATTTTGGCATGCAAGGTGAGAATTGTCAGGAGCACATGAACTTTGTAGGGAACTAAGGGTAGGCAACAAAATAACCCTTACTCCAACACTTACAACCCTGGGTGGAGGAATCACCCTAATTTCTCATGGAGTAACAATAATAATGCTGCTCAAGGGTTCAACAATATGCCAAGGCAAGGTCCAACGGGGTTTCAAGGTACTCAACATGATAGGTTAGCTTCCTTAAAGTTGAAGTTAGATAAATTTCTTGATGCTATGAATGCTAAAATGGTGGGTTAAGATGAAAATCATAAGAGAATGGAGATAAAATTTGATCAAATAACAAAGAACCATACTTCTTCTATTCACAACATTGAAGTGCAGTTGGGTCAACTTGCTAATGCCTTGGCCACTAGACCACAAAGTAGCCTTCCAAGCAATACGGAGACCAATCCGAGGGAGCAATTAAAGGCAATAACATTACGGAGTGGTAAAGAGCTAAAGAATCAAGCTAATGATAGTAAAGAGTTGAATGAAAAGGTTGGTGAGCAACTTACGAAAGAATTGGTGAATAATAAGGAAGAAGAAGTCAAAGGGGATGAGGTGCACACAAAAGAAATTCCTACTTCATTAGAACCCCCAAGGATACCATTTCCTCAATGGTTGAGAAAGGCACAAGATGCACAACAATTTACAAAATTTTTGGAGATATTCAAAAAATTTTAAGTGAACATACCATTTACGGAAGCTATTTCTCAAATGCCTCTTTATGCTAAGTATCTTAAGGACATCATCACCAACAAGAGGAAGTGGAAGGAGAACCAAATGGTAGCACTCACCAAGACTTGTAGTTCCATTAGTTCATGCAAGATTCCAGCCAAGCTTAAGGATCCAGGGAGTTTCACTATACCTTTTTTTCTTGGTGATAAAGAATTTCTTAGATGCTTATGTGATTTAGGAGAAAGCATTAATTTGATGCCTCTTGTTCTTTTCAGGGAATTGGAGCTTAGAGATGTTACACCAACATGCATGACTTTACAATTAGCTGACCATTCGATCAAGAAACCCTTCGAAGTTGTGGAGGATGTTCTTGTCATGGTAGATAAGCTCATTATCCCTGTTGATTTTATTATTTTAGATTATGAGGCTGATTTAAATTGTCCAATAATATTAGGGAGACCTTTCCTAAATACAGGAAGGGCACTCCTTAATGTTCATGAGGGTAAACTTACTTTAAGAGTAGGGAATGAGAGTGTAGAGTTTCATATATCTAAAATGCTGAAATATCCTTTTGAAAATGAGTCTTGTATGAGAGTGGAAGTCATTAACGAGCGCGTGGAATAATCTCTAAGTAATGAAAATAAGCCAAAAGACGGTTTGACATTAGGAAAGGAAGATGAGGGAGAAATAGAAACCAATTCTGTTAAACTAGAGCTTTTGTTGAGGAGTGATAGTCCTACTCCTCCATCCATTGAAAGACCACCTCAATTAGAATTAAAACCATCGCCTACCCAATTGAGATACACATTCTTGGGTGAACACAATACGCTTCCCATAATTATCTCTAACAAATTAACTTTGAAACAAGCGAGAAAAGTAAGTGAAGTGGTGAAGGGTAGGATTAAAGCTATAGGTTAGCAAATTTTTGACATAAAGAGAATTAGTCCATCCATTGTCATGCGTAGAATCTATATGGAGGATGGACATAGGCCTATAATGGAGAGGCAACGTAGGCTTAACCCTCATATGAAGGATGTGGTAAAAAAAGAGATAGTTAAACTATTAGATGCAGGAATTATATACCCTATTTCTAATAGTGCATGGGTAAGCCCAATACAATGTGTGCCTAAAGAGGGTGGTATGACCGTAGTTGAGAGTGATGAGGGTGAGTTGATTTCAAAAAGACTAGTGACTGGATGGCGTGTCTGTATCGATTATAGAAAATTAAATTCTGCAACAAGGAAAGATCATTTTCCTTTTCCTTTTATTGATCAAATGCTAGAAAGAATAACCGGGCATGCTTATTATTGTTTTCTTAATGGATATTCTAGATATAATCAGATTTTTATTTTTTCGGAGGACCAAGAGAAGATAACATTCACATGTCCTTATAGTACTTTTGCATATTGTAGAATGCCATTTGGATTATGTAATGCCCCGACCACATTTCAACGATGCATGGTGGCTATATTTTCATATTTAGTTAAAGATATTATGGAAGTTTTCATGGATGATTTTTCTGTTTTTAGTGATTCTTTTGATAATTGTTTGACTAACCTTGATAGGGTTTTAAGAAGGTATGAAGAAACTAACCTTGTTTTGAATTGGAAAAAATGCCACTTCATAGTGGATGAAGGTATAGTTTTGGGATGCAAAATCTCCTACAAAGGTATAGAAGTTGATCGAGCAAAAACAGAAATCATAGAAAAATTACCACCTCCTACTTCTGTAAAGGGAGTACGAAGCTTTTTAGGACATGCTGGTTTTTATAGGTGCTTTATAAAGCATTTTTATTTAATTTCTAAACCATTGACTAATTTATTAATTAAGGATGTTCCTTTTATTTTTGATGATACATGTCTAAGTGCTTTTAATAGCTTGAAGGAAGCTTTGATTTCAGCTCCAATTATTACACCGCTGGATTAGTCACTTCCTTTTGAGATCATGTGTAATGCAAGTAATTATGCCATTGGTGCGGTACTTGGACAAAGGAAAGACGACAAGCTTCATGTAATATATTATGCTAGTAGAACATTGGCGGATGCTCAACTCAATTATACAACTACGGAAAAGGAAATGTTATCAGTTGTATTTGCAGTGGATAAGTTTAGATCCTATTTGTTAGGTTCAAAGGTGATGATATATACTGACCATGCAGCCATTCGGTGCTTGTTTGCCAAGAAGGATGCAAAACTAAGGTTGATAAGATGGTTATTGTTGCTCCAAGAATTTGACTTGGAAATCAGAGATAAGAAGGGTTTGGAGAATTTGGTAACGGATAATTTGTCAAGGTTAGTTAAACAAGAAGATGAAAAGCATCAAAAAGCTATCAATGACAACTTTTTGGATGAGTTTCTCTTGGTCATGCAACACTTGACTACACCATAGTATGCAGACATTGCTAACTTTTTAGCTTGTGGGATAATGCTGGATAATGTGACTTACTAACAAAAGAAGAAGTTTTTGCATGATGCAAAACATTATCTATGGGAAGATCCTTTTTATATAGAATTTATGGTGAAAGCATCATTAGAAAATGTGTGCCTGAATTAGAAGTATATGAAATTCTAGTGCATTGTCATGACTCTCCTTGTAGAGGCCACTATGGAGCTACCAAAACTGCAGCCAAGATTTTGGAGTGTGGATTTTATTAGCCTATATTATTTCGAGATGTGCAACAGTTTACTAAGCAATGTGATTGGTGTTAAAGGACAGGAAATATTTCTAAACATCAAGAGATGCCACTTCACTACATTCTTGAAGTGGAGATCTTTGATGTTTGGGGATTGGATTTCATGGGGCCATTTCCTTCATCATGTGGAAATAAATATATTTTAGTAGGAATTAACTATATTTCTAAATGGGCAGAAGCAATTGCCTCACCTATAAATGATGCCAAGGTGGTACTCAAGTTCCTAAAGAAACTCTTTTCACGATTTGGAGTACCAAGAGCAATCGTAAGTGATGGGGGATCGCATTTTTATAATCGCCAATTTGAGTCTTTGTTGAAGAGATATGGAGTGAGGCATAAGGTGGCTACTTGCTATCATCCTCAAACGAGTGGTCAAGTGGAAGTAACAAATAGAGAGCTCAAGAAAATTTTAGAGAAAATGGTGGGCAATTCAATGAAAGATTGGGCAATGAAACTTGACGATGCTTTTTGGGCATATAAGACAGCTTACAAGTCAACAATTGGTATGTCTCCCTGTAGACTTGTATATGGGAAAGCATGTCATTTACCGGTAGAATTGGAACATAGAGCATTTTGGGCAATCAAGGAATTGAATTTTAATTTAAAGGCTGCGGGTGATAAAAGATGTCTACAATTGAGCGCACTTGATGAGATTAGGCTTAATGCTTATAAGAATGCTAAATTGGTGAAGGAAAGGACCAAGAGATGGCATGATAGCAATTTAGTGAAGAAATATTTTAAGGTAGGTGACAAGGTACTCCTATTCAATTCACGATTGAGATTGTTTCCCGGTAAATTAAAATTAAGATGGAGTGGACCGTTTGAAGTAACACAAGTGTTTACCTATAGAGCTTTGGAATTAATTGATGGTAATGGGTCAAAGTTCAAGGTGAATGGTCAATGGTGTAAAGTCTACTATGGAGGTATATTTTCTAAAGAGAGGACATCTCTTAATTTAAATACCCCTACTTAGTAAGTCAATTTCATATTACTTTTATTTTTTTTCTTTTTATTTTTATGTTTAATCAAAATTTCTTTTAGTATATGTTTATTCATTTATTATTATTTTTATTGTTATTGTTATTTTTATTATAAGTATTTTTTTATGTGAATAGATTTAGGCTTGTGTGTTTTAATTTCTATTTTAAATAGTACTTAAAAATAAATAAAAAAAATCAATTTTTAATGGAATGGGGTGCCGAGTCGGCACCCCATGCAAAACCATGTTGCCGAGTCGTGAGTGCCTAGCACTGTCATGACTCGGCAAAGCCATTTTCATGTTGCCGAGTCGTGAGTGCCATGCACTTTCACGACTCGGCAAGGACGCTTTTATGTTGCCGAGTAGTGCAGGTTTCTTTCTATCTCAACTCGGCAATATCTCCTCTCCTGGTGCCAAGTCGTGACTACCCAACACTGTCCAACTCGGCAATTTGTTTTTTGATTGGTGCCGAGTGTAGCATTTTCTAATACCTACACATTATTTTGTCTTTGCTGAGTGCATCATTTCCAAACTCTTACACATATTCTTACACAATTCATTTCCTCCTTTCATTTAAACATTATTTTGTATTCAACAAGTGCATCATTTCCAACTTCTTACACATTATTCTTGTCTTCTTTGTTTTTAAATGCACAAATTCTTCAACATTTCTTACACAATTCATTTCCTCCTTTCATTTAAACATTTAAACATTTATTCATCGAGTGTATCATTTCTCATTTCATTATTTTTTAATTTATTTATTCCCTTTTCCCTTTTATATAACACTATCTTCACTTCATTTTCTTTTCACTTCATCTTCTCTACATTTTATTCTCTCTACACTTTCATTTTCTGTTCATTTGTGTTTTCTCTATATTTTAATTTTCTCTACTCATTTATTTTACTTTTTCTCTACATCTTCATTTTCTCTACACATCTGCACCATATTCTATCTTTTGTTTATTTTTCTCTGTACATTTCCCTTACCCTTATCATTATGAAGAAATCTTCGTCATCTTCTAAAGGCAAAGGTAAAGCCGTTGTACAGCAAGAGGAGGAGAACCCACTACGTGATCTAGATGGAAGGTATGCCGCCCCTTTTCTTATTTTTCATGAATTTGAGGGGGAAAGATATGTTCAATATCTAACTCGCGAAGTTATTGGTTCTAAATTTTTGCCTAAGACTATTATTGAAAAAATAGGCATGACTAATATTATGAATAAATTATTGAAATTAATTGGGCTTAAGAAATTTATTGGCATGAAATATGATTCTTACATACGATTGACGCAAGAATTTTATTGTTCTTTTGTTATAAGTGATGAGAATATGCATGCTCTAGAATTTCGAATGTTAGGCACAACTTATCAATTGACTCATCAATTTATGAAAAATGTGTTTGATTTTACTAAAGATGGTGAGCGACAAATTATAAGTGATTTTAAGGCCGGCCAATTTTGGGCAAACTTTACGGATTTGCCTCCACACTTTGATTCTAGAAAAGGCACAGCTATGTTTATCAAAGATTATAAATTTTAGCTTTTACAAAAATACTTGCATGTATTCTTTTTGGAAAATCGGAAAGCAATAGAGTCTTTGTCCAAGAATTATTTTTAATTGGTGCATTCATACAAAAAAACTAATTTGTTGGACTTATTAGCTTGTGAATCAATTGCTTGCTTATTCTACTGCATCTTCGGGTCCTTTGACTCATGGTCATGTGATTACTCAAATTGCTATTGCTTGTGGTATTTCATAATCTTCTTTGTCAAGTATAAGATATGTAGGGATGATCCATTTTACCAAACAAGCCTTTACTCGTGGAGAAGTTATTGATGTTCATTGCAACCTCAAGCATGCCCACGAACGTTCTTGTTGGATTAAACGAATTCAAACTCCATAAATGGTATAAGTGGATGAGGAAAGGGAGGAAGAAAGTGACGATCATGCACACAATGCTAATGAGGAGGGTGTCGCACAACCACAACAACACACTTCCAGATATGTGGAGATAGGTGGAGGATTTTCTAGTGCTCCTAGTGATTTGGCTTTATGGTAGCAAGTTCTTGATGGTCAACAAGCAATGATGCAACAAATGGAGTAATTTAATGCTAGACAAAATTATACAGAGCGTTAGCAAAAGCGTATGTCTCACAAGCTTAACCGCTTAATTGAGCATAACGGGTATCGAATTGATTCCCCACCACCATCTCCGCACCAAGATTAAAGGAGCTCTTCTAATCCTTTTCTCCTCACTTATATTTTATTTGCTTGTATTTATTATGCTTGCATGTATACATTATGGACAATGTGCTTTTAAGTGTGGGGGAGTTAGGGGTTAGTATGTTTTATGTTTGATGTGTTTTTATGTTGTTATATTTATATTTATGTGTGTTGCATTTTTTATGTAAGTGCATTTTTCATTTACTATACTAGGTTACATTTCATTTTTATACTCCTTTCTATTTTGTAATGGTCTTATTCTAATTTGGTTCATGCATATATTAAGTTGTAGAGATACTTTAAATTTTGATTGAAATTCTACTTCACTTATTTTATGTGCTATGAATGTGGACAAGAGTGTGTAGATTTTGTTTAATCATTTGCCTTATTTTATTACTTTTGAAATTTTTAATCACTTAAATTGTTTAATTTGGATTAATGAATTAAGTTCAAGTTTTAGGAAAATTATATATGTTTAAAGAGGAAATTTTATCGATGATACACATTAGTAATTACTCAATAAAGGATGAGGACTTAAAAAATAAAAATATATATTTATATATATATATATATATATATATATATTGATATAGCGAGACGGAGCATAAAACGCACTCGCTAATCTTAAAAAAAACAACAACAAAAAATTTCGAGACGGAGCGTAAAACGCACTCATTTTTTTTAAAACAAAAAAAAATAAAAATAAACACAACAAACTCGATTATGTTATGGATTCCGAGTAAATTGTGTGCATTTGTGTTTGCTCCTTATTTGCATTCATTTGGAAAGGATTTCTACTGCATGTTTAAGTAATGTTGTATGGTCTAAAAATGCCTTCAGAATTAATTACGAATGTGTGTGTGCTCTTTTATTCTCTATGCTTTAGTAGTTTTCCTTTAACTTGAGTTTGTTTAATGAATGGGAATTAAATTTGACTTACATGGATTTCATTTGTAGTAATACTTGGTGGGGGTTACTGTATTATCTATATTATTATTGTCTTTATTCTAGGCTTTAAAAGACTTGTGGAGTAGATGTTTAATCTCTTTTCTTATTGTTTCTTTAATTTAATGTAATTATGACTCTTATTAGTACTTGATCATCTTGAATTGAAAGGAGTAATTTATTGATTTGTGTTTAAACCTTCTTCTTTGATCTTGAGTTTTGCTTGAGGGCAAGCAAAGTCTAAGTGTGGGGGAGTTTAATATATAGTAATTAGTATAGTAAATTTAGTGTGTTTCATGCATAAATAGGTTGTATTAATTTTACATTTTTACTTAATTGTAGTGCATTTTATTAATAATCACAAATGTTTATGGTTTTCATTGATGTTAATTAAATTTATATGCATTTGGATGGTTCTCTAATGTTTTGAAGTTTATTTAATGTTTAGGAAAGTTAAAGGGGCACATAAAAGTTATTTGAGGTTAAGTGAGTTGAGACTCGGACTAGGCAAGACTCAGACTCGGCAAGACTCAGCATGCATTCCATGCAAATTCATGACTCGGCATGCATTCCATGCAAATTCATGAGTCGGCACAGAGGAAAGTAATTCACGACTCGGCAAGCTTCCATTCCCCTTCACGAGTCGGCATAGAAGATGTCCTTCATGACTCGGCAAGCTCCTACACACCTTCACGAGTTGCAATAGTGAGTCATTCTTCACGACTCGGCATACCCTTCACGACTTGGCAATGGATGTGAAAGGACACACCTTTCCGGACTAAGTCACACTCTTTCTATCATAACTCCCTCTACGGTATTCAGATTTAAGTAATTCAGGAGGCTATGGAAAGCTAATTCAGAAGGCTATGACTTTCATGAAGACACTTAGACTTAATTCATGTGTCTAAATTGACGAAAATGCCCTCAAATTTACCATTAATGTCAAAGCATATGACTTTTGACCAAAATGTGTATTGTACCCTTTCGTTTATTAACTTCCTAAGCATAAATATTCTGAATTATTATTGTTTTTGATATAACAACAATAGAGAACATTTTTAGCCATAGAAAAATTATTAGAACAAGAAGATTAAGAAGAAAAAAAGAAAGCTTGAAAATCAAGAGGACAATTCTAGAGTTTGGATGCCTTCTTATTTTCTACATTGTGTAACTCTTACTATATCTTCTTGTATTATTTTATTTCTATGGATGTAGACTAATTGCATGTTGTTGAGATTTATCTTTATGTCAAGAACCGTGTCTATTAGTTAATGAAAGTTAATCAATTTCTTCAAAGAATGTATTTTATGTGTATTATTCTTAATGCTTATTTATTTTTAGCCAATTTAAACATGATCTTAATTAGTGTTATACATTGAAAGATGGTAATACTAATGGAAGAAATAAACATATCATCAATTAATTTAATGATTAGAAATAACTTAAATTATTCATGTCTATAATTTGGAATAAACTTTACTTTTTTTAATATGTGTGATTGATTTAAATTATTATGAGTGGGATGAAAATTAAGTCATGATGTTTAAATTATTGAATACATATTTAAACAATTTATAATCGAAAGAATAAGTTGATATATTATTGACTCAAGGAATTGCATTATTTTGAAGAATAATTTGATTACATGAAAAATGATTTGAGAGATAATTCCTAACAATTGCTTAAATTGCTTTACTTGTTGTTGTTATTTAGAATTTAGTATTAATAATTATATAATTTAGTTAAAGTTAATATATTGCGATTTCAAATTTTATTTTTATTAATTAGAACTCTTGTATTAAATTTATTTGAGCCTTAAACAAGTTTTAAATAAAATTAATTAGTGACTAATTCATTTAATCCTTATGAGATATGACACTTGTACGCACTATATATTACTAAGTCGATCTCGTATACTTGCGAGTATGACATTTTCAATTTATGCGTGAACAGTGCTCGCTCAGCTCAAGCTCATTCTATTGAGAGCTCTCGTATGAAGCTCGATTGTGAGCTCGTCTCTGAGCTCGATTTTGAGCTTGGAAGTTTGTAAAAAATTGCTATTTTAGCATCAAATACAATTGTAATAACATCTACAAATAATCAAATCTAATAATTTAATACAATTTAAAATATTTAAAGAAAAAAAAAATAAAAACAACACTTTAAGCTTACAAAAATCTAAATAAAATTGTCTTCTACATTTAAATACTTAAAAAAAATAAATACCAACTTCAAAAAATCTTTTTCAAAACATGCTTTTAATCTAGCAGCAACCTCTTCATTCAAATCCAAAAGCTGCAAACACAAATCCAAAATAAATAACAGGCATTTACTAACTTAAACATGCATAAAACATGGATTAACCATAACTTTTCATCCATAAAGAACAGATAGATAGATAGCAGATAAAAAGATAGAACAACATAAGAAGGAAAAGATAGATAGCAGATAAAAAGATAGAACAACATAAAAAGGAAGAACTAAAACACAGAGACAGACATCATGAACCAAAAACTCGTAAAGAACTAAAACACAGAGATAGACATCATGAACCAAAAACCATCTGCTCGAAAACACTCTATTTTTATTTTACTTTGCATGAAATGTAGGCCAAAAAAGGAATCCATGCATGAGATATGGGGTCAAATATTTCATTGCTTTAGGTAACCACAGAATCATCATTGCCAATTAGATTTACCTGTTCTGAGAACATCAGGCTGAATGTTAAATCATCATCACTTACAAAATGACAAGATCATAAAAACTTGTAAAATTTACCCATCTAAGCCAAATAAAATGGTCATAGTTCTAAATTGAAAACTGTCAGAATACACATTAACTACTTATCCATTACCAATTAAAAAATAATCAGTCAATAAGCGAACCACTAGAAAGATTATGCATCACAAATGCAGGAATAACACTATATTCAATCAATTATTATTGATCTATCCTAACCCCAGAATGTCATGCAATGGAAGAAAAATAGATCAAAGACTAATATTTTATAACCTGATTTCGATGGTAACTCTAGTCTGTGCTTGAGGCAGGCGCGAGAAGGCGGTGAAGATCTGACCTTATCAGATCGATCCACCCAGATTGGAGTCCAGCTAGCATCAAATCTGCCATCATGACTACTGGTATGCACATTATTCTATCTTTAAAGCACAAGAAATTAATTAACTGTATGTAACAGGATGAGCTGGAGTAGGAACGTAAGCTGGAGGAGCAGCAAGCAGAGCTGGTGATGAAAGTGGTTGAAAGAAAAAGAAGCTAAAGACGGTGATGGTGCCATTAACGGTGATGCTGCTGCTTCAAGAAGAAGAAAGAAGTTGATGATGGCGCTGCTTAAAGAAGAATAAAAATAAGATGATGATGGTGCTGCTTAAAGAAGAAGAAGATGGTGCGGCTAATGGCAGTGGGAGTGACGGTGATGGAAGGCGGTGATTAGAAAGGGCAACTGAGGTTAGAAGGGTTGAGAGAGGGGGCGGTGGCAGGTGTGAAAGTAAAGAGAAGAAGGAATTTTAGGTTAAATGAATGATAATGTCAGATAGGGTTAGATAGGATTAGATCAAAACTACGTAGTTTTAAGGCAAAACTATGTAGTTTTGCTTATAAATTACTCAAAATTACATAATTTTACAATAAAATTATATAAAATAAATTTAATCTATAATTTAAATCATATTTATTTAATAGTAAATTTGAATTAATCTTATATTTAGTTGATACTAAATTAGTATTATATAATAATATTAAATTTCTTTTGTAATAGTAGGTTCATGAGTTAAATTTATTAATTTC
>CATIWO010214281.1:0-22968 GCA_949673435.1 Macaranga tanarius
AGGCATGAAAAGAGTGTCTTCTTCTTCCTAAGTTCTTGTGTGGACCTTTCAATATCACAAGTGTTGTGATATCTCTCTCTACACCATCATCCTTGTAAGAAAACACTAAGTTCCATAACCTTCAACATCAAAAGGCTTTCACAAGTTCTTGGGTTCCATCAAGAGAGGCTTGTGTGGAGAGCTTATTGGTGCTTGAAGATCAACTAAGTCAAACCGTGTGTCACAAGCTAGAGGCTTCACGTTTGGGGAGCTCGGAGCTAGTGGATCACAACGATAAAAAATATATCGAGCGTTCCACAAACTAAAGAGTATTGTAAGTGTTACTTATCTCGTAGTATGTAGGACTTGTAATTTGATTACATGCCTATTTGATTGTTGCTAAAATAATGTCCATAAAGCATGATATGTTAGTTGTGTAAATTGCATGTGATTTGGATCTTGTGGCATGAATGGTTTCTAACTTGGTGCAAAAGTTGCATGCAACTAAAAATTTTTAAAATTTCGCATATTTAGTTGCTTAGATCTCCATTCCCTTCAGCTGGAGCTAACAAAACCAGTATGGGTAGTAGCTTAGAAAAGGGTAGTTCTAAGGCTGTAAAATGGTTTGTCTCTTACCATTAAAAAGGGATGATTTAAAGAGTGAAAAATCTTAAGGATGTGTCCTTAAAGAGTGGATGTAGACAAGAGGTGCCAAACCACGATAAATCTCTTATGTTGATTTTTATTTTCCTTTGAATCTCTCTATGATAATTGTGATGTTTGGCAAATTAGTCTACTCTTTCTAAAGGTCTTTTAGCTCGAGTCAAAGTTAAATTATTCAGTTCTCAACTTGTTTTCAACAGCCTTCCAGTATCATCATTTTAACTTTTTGATTTACTGTACCAGTTTTTAAAATGAGCTCAAATCATAGAAAAATTTTTTAAAGCTCAATTCATCCCCCCTTTTGAGCAACCTATAGGACCTAACATGTTTTTCATGTCCTTTCACATTAGCATAACTACATCCTTGGACGACATCGAAAGACTGTCGAAGGTTGAAATATGACAGGTCCTCTCTCGAATTAAGATTTAGAAATTATTTTTGTTTCATTAAAATGAAATTTTGAGTGTAAAATAAAAAATTCATATATATATAGACCGACATTGTAAATTCTATATTAATATTAATTTCATATTCCAAAATAAATAAAATAATACACTTTATAAATAAATAATATTTTTATCATTTCAAATAAAATATTTCTTAACAGAAAAGATAGAAAATATAGTAGATTAGTAAATTCTTATGAGTTTTTTTATTTATTGATCAAAATAAAATACAGTAAAATATTTGCATAAATAAATATCTTAAAATGTAAAAATAATGTTACAATATTAATAGTATTGATATATATATACTTTAATATTTTAAAAATATATTATTTTTTAATATTTATATAATTTAATAAAAAACAAATTATCCCATAAAAAAAACAAATTATATAATTTATTTTTAAGAATAAATAAATAAATTATTTTTACTTTTATTAGACATTACGATTAAGTTTTCAAAAAGATTTTTATACAATTTAATAAAAAATTTAATTTTTGTAGATTTTAGAATTTAAAAATAAATAAATTGAACCATTTTATATATTAAGTTATTTATATTTGAACTAATCAATTAAGTCCTTTCGCTATATTGACTAAAAACACTAATTAATAGAATTTGTTAATGGTATAACATTGCAAATTTAGAGAAAAGTTAATCTAATTTTAAAAAGTAATTAACAGCAAATTTCAACTCTCAAGAGAGAAAAAAAAAAGTAACCACTGTTGATTATAAACTTTTATTTATTAAGGATCAATGATAATTTATTTTATATCAGATAAAAAATTTTAGTGATTTCATATCACTGTAGTATTTCATATTAGTAGAGCATGTACAATAGGAAGTTTCTCATTTTCTCTATTAGCAACAGAACATCAAGAAAAGCCGAATGATTTGCGAGACACTATACATCCATGGTCCAAACGCTAACCCAAAAAGAAAAAGATAAAACAAATGATTTCTTTTAATTATTGTCTCTACATGTATTTTTGCACCACTAGCGCTAATATACAATATGAAATAAAATAAGTAATTAATCTAACAAGCCTAAGGCTAAAAGCATTCATGCTTCTCAATCTCTTCAAAAAAATACAGACCAGCAAGCAATTGAGAAATTTGCTGCTTGCCTATGTATAAAATTAGATTAATTGAAGATAATGTATAGCCGAAAGCTTGATGAGACATGCCACCAACATAAAATTAATATTATTAATTTTGGCAGCAGCAGCGGCAATTGGTGTAGAAGGGGTTGGGGTTGAGGGCACCGCTCCATAAACCGTTGCCCCATTTGAATTTGTTGTATTCAACACTGACGAGCTTGTGCTGCATGCAGTTTCAAGCATTAACAAAATTTATATAAACTAAATAAATAATATTGAACTATAGGCCACTGAGAACTTTACCTAGTGGATGGATACTGACAGGTCCCAGTGCCTGAAAAACATTGTTACAAATGAATTAGGTGAGAACGCTTGGTAGTACAAAATCAAAATAATATAAGACATATTATATTTGCAGCCACTTATATTTATATGAATTTATCAATTTACTTAAAATATTTTTAATTTTATTAAATTAATACGTCAATTTATTTAAATCTATTGTATAAACACCTATTGTACTATTAGCAAAACAAATAAAATGGTATGCCAACATACATATAATGACAAATTAACAAATTATGTAAATATAGATGGTTGAATCTCTTAATAAATATTTATATAATGAGCTATAAATAAGTTGATGTGTTAATTTGGTAAAATTAGAAATATAGAGAACAAATCTACAAATTTATACAAGTATAGGTGACTGCAATACATATTCCGTATATAATATTGATTTCCATAACAAAGGAAAATATTTCGAGTTATTAACAAATTCTAAGATATTGTAAAAAAAAAAAAAAATTCTAAGATAAGTTCAGAAAAAAAAAAAAAAATCTAAGACACACTAGCCCAAACATACGTATACATACACGCACTAATTTGAAACAGAATGCTCAAGTATTTTTAAGAACAAGTTCTCTTTGAGACCCTGATTCAAATAATTTTTTATTCGGATTGATTTTTTTTGAATTTTTATTAATAATTCGATAAATTTTTAACATTTACTACTCAGCCCTGCAAAATAGCCAATTACAAATTGCACAAACTCCAAATTATGTTTGCATATTATATACACGATTAATAAATAATTTAAATTCACAAGTGGATATATTACCGTCATTATGATAATAATTTAATTCTCAAATATTTTATAGATTAGCTTTTAATTTTAAATTTAATAAATTAAATTCAAACTCTAAGAGTCCTTATTTCTTTTTTTTTGAAAAATTAATGTAGAAGAAGAAAAGAAAAATGTAAAATAATATATATAGTAAAAGTTTGTTGCTCACTTGGATCAGTGCTAGTAGTAACGGCAGTTCCACCAAAATTGCAGCTACTTGGTATTGGATTCTTCTGATAATAGCTATTGAAAGCATAAGAAGCATGATCATGAAGAGTATTGGGGTTATAACAACTTCCACCTGACTGAATTAAGGAACAATCTGCACCACCGTATCCACAAGCATAGTCCAATGCTACTTGTAAAGCAGTTGGTGATGCACTTGGGCTAGCAATACACCAACTAGCTCCAGGGGAAGATGATGATGTAGTAGTTGGAGTTATCATTGGTGTCATGGTTGCCGGTGATGTCGAATCCGGGTCCGAATTCGGATTTACAATCGGAGTTGAGGTTGTAGGATTGGTTGGAATAATGGTAGGAACGGTTGTTATAGGAGTTGTGATATCTTTTTGGCTGTTGGAAATGGAAGTGATGTGTATTTGTTTTGTTTCATGGTCTCTTAGTTGGCTTGAATGTCCAACTGCTATCCTCTTGGTAATACTTGTGCCTGAATTGAAGTCAACATTACAATTTTTTTTAAAAAAAATTATTTCCAAGTATAAAATGAAAATAAAATATGTAAAGAAATTGCAATGAAATCCTAATTATGATTTCTTTAATTAGGACGGGAGAGTATAGAAGTGGTAAAGTTGATAACATTAACATCTATAAAATGTTCAAAAGGAACATATCAAAATGTGTATGCATGTTCCAAAGAGGAGAAAGAAAAAAAAAAGGTAAATTACAGTGAAATATGAGTGCCCAACTGGAGTAGGCCAACCAATGTAATTATTCAGAACAAAAAAAGAAAAGGAAAAGGGTCTGAAATTGAAACAAGAAGCATCATTAAAAGTTTGAAAAACCTAGTCATCATTTGGTTAATAGAAAGGAATCATATTTGAATAAGGAACTATCAATTCAAAAAAAGAGAACCATAACCACAAGGAAAAAGCAAATGAAAATTCTATGTCCAACATGTGAGGTGAAATGTTTTTGCATTCAAAGAACTATACATAAAAACAGAAACTATACATGTGTTAAATGACAAAATAACTTTCATCACAACAACAAAATTCAAGAAATTTTGCATATGTACTGCACACTTATTTTAAGAACTTCAAATCAACTAAAGAATTAAAGCTATATAGACTACAAAATTTGAATACTCCAAAAAAATTACACAAGAAATGATTTTATTTTTGTTCATATTTATAGGGCATAATGAAACAGAAATTATCTAAACAGCACTGAAGTTCAAATTCGAGACCTCGTTTTCAAAAATGAAAACAAGATCATTAATTAACGAAGGAGAGGCAAAAGCAAACAAGAGAAAGCGAATCACCTGATGAATGAAAGACAGCAAATACCAAAAAGATCAGAGAATAGATAGTTCTGCTGCCCATGAGTCCAAGCTTCCAGCCTCCTGTGCTTGCTTCTTTCTTCTTGTTCTTAATATATGTCTAATATATAAATATATATGTATATATTTTTCTTTTCTTCTTTAAGACCAGAAGGAAAAAAAAGAAGCAAATCTAATTTAAAGAAAGATCAAGGATCTTGTTGGACAAGAGAAATTTTTGTGTCCTCTGTCTTGTATATACAAGAGTACAAACATAATTAATATATATGGACATATGAAAATGGATAAGGGCAAATTTTATATGTATATATATATAGGAAGAGAGGAGAGTAGGGAAGAAGACTTGAGAAATGAGAGACATATGGGGAGTAGAGGAGGGCGCAAGCAAGCAAGCAACAGAAAGAGAAAAAAAAAAGGGAGGGAAAAAGTGAGAAGAAGGTTGAAAATGAAGTAAAAGAGAGAATTGTTGTGGAATTTAGGTTTGGTATGTGGGCTGGTAAGTGATCATTGTAATGATGGTGATGATGTCTGCATTTTGCCCCTTTTTGCTTGTTTATTATTATTTCTAATGTTTGTGCTGCTTCCTTTTCCCTAATTTACTGTTGTATAAAATTAAGTAGATTAGACCATGGATGGCCCTCTTATTCTCAAGAATAATTAACATTCTTTCTCGTGTCAATATGAAAATTAAATTATTATAAACTTGTGAGGATTGATAAATCATCAAAATATAACAAACACTGTACTATGTTTTTCCTAAAGAAATAAGACTATTTTTTCTAAAATTTATCATGATTTCACAAATTTTGATATACCGTATTTTTTTTCCTAAAAAATATTTTAAAAGGTGTATATATTTCTAATTTTTATTTGAGTAATATCAAATCAAATCAAGTATTACAAGCTGGTTGAGTTGGTCTCAATCAATTGAAACTAAATTAAAGTTTATTTTAGATACCTTTTGTGGTATATATAGCGAGTTCCAATTGGTAAATCATTAGTTATTGTCAATCATTTAAAACTTAAATTGTTTGGTTTAGTTATCGTTGTAGTTTACAGGGTAAGATTCTTATCAATACATTTTTCCTTATACATGTTTTACAAATCATTAAGCCAATTGTTTTTTTTTTTTTGTAAAAAAAAAAGAAACAACAAATAAAATCAAATCAAATCACATGTTATCTTATATACAATGTTTGGATTGAGAATTTATTAGTTATTTGGTTGAAATACATTGAAAAATAATTATTTGATTTAAATACCTTTTATAGTGTAAGATTTCGATTATTAATATAGATCTATTTATTCATGTTCTGCATGTATAATTTAAATGAGAAAGTTATTAACCTTTGTATACGATAAATATAGCCTTGAAATGACTGACAAAATTTTATTTTGTAGTGCTTTATTTTTATATTTGTAATTTTTTTATCATATTAAAAAAATTTTCATAAAAAAGCCTAAATTTCTTATTTTTAGCAAGTGGACTTTGCAGCAGCTGACCTATGTGGGATCTGGGATGTGCCCTGATCACCCAAGTGAGGGTGTGACCCTCAAGCCCTCTCTGTCATGCTTTTTGGTTGGGTTAATTTATTTTGGAATGGTTTTGTTGTTGGGTAGTTAGCAGATGGAATTATCTAGTGCATGGAAAAAAATTTCCTTTCAGGCTCCGAATGTTTAAAAAAAACATTGTCTCTAAAAAATATTTTTTTAAAAAAAATATAACATTTTTTTATATGAAGTTGCGACATTAGAAAAACAGTTGAAAAATATTTATGGTATTTAATTTACAATAGATTTTTTTTCTAAATAATATAATATTACATGAAAATGATATTATTATATTTGATTTTTTTCTCTTTATATAGTTGATAGGTATTTAAGTATTGGAAAATAACTTTCCGTTCTTAGAATGGGAAGTTATTTTCATATATTTTTAAATTATTCTTCTTTGACTAGTAACTTAATTTTTTTAGTGATCCAAATACTAAAAAATAAGAAAAAATATTTTTTTAAAAAAATATTTGCCACAAATAAATGGAACCGTAGTTCTTATTCTTTTTGAGTGCCACCATTCTTTAAAAATCTTCATTCAATGTGGTAGAAGATAATGATTCCTTGTTTGTAAAGAGTGGCGTGTACGTTTTATGCTCAACCCAGTTCAGCTATTGTGTGCTAAATCGAACATATGAAGAAAAAAAAAAAGAAGCCAAATCAGGATTTTTTTTTTAAAAAAAAAAGTAAATTAAAACTCATGAAATTGACACTAAAGAAATGGAGAGCCAGGAGATGCAAATGAAAGAAAATCAAAATGAAGAGAAATTATATTATAATACTAGATCATTACTAAGTTGAAAAGACAAACTAATTGTATTAAAATACTTAAGAAAATAAATAAATTAGTTGCAATAAATTTTTCAAAATAAATAAATATAGTGAGTCGGTGATTATAAACTACTGTATAATTTCTCTAAAATGAGAGCTGTTACTAAATTTGGGGAGAAATTTTATAAAGTAAAATTATATAAATATTTAAGTTAAAACAAAATACTTAAAAAATATGGTGTGAACACATGGTTTAGCCGGCCCGCAAAGCCAAGTCCAATGATAAAAAATGATAATTAAGTCCAATTTACTAAGGAACTGAATTCAAACCCACTTATGAGAGAGTCCAAAAATCATGACCTAAGCCCAAACACAACTCAACAATCCAAGCCTAAGAAACTGACATGTCTAGTCCAGATCAAATAAAAGCCCATTAAGGCCCATTTCTTTTCTTAGAGGCGTGCGCCTCTTTGATATTGAGGCACACGCCCCTTCAGAGTAGAGGCGCACGTCTCTGTCAGTAGAGACACACGTCTCTACGATATCTGGACCGAAAAAAAAAGAAGTAACGGCAGAACATGGATTACTCCACATTTTACAACGGAAAGATAGTGAGACGTGGGTTTAATGCCCATTAAAGGAGAGAGATTCCTCTATTAAAGAGGAGAGGGTTCTGAAGCAAAGGGGGTGGCAACAGACAGTAGGAAAAACACAAAAACTAGAGAGAGGAAAAAAAAAAGGGCAGAGAAAGAAAAATCGAGAAAAATCGAAGAAATAACAGAAGTAAAAATCAAGCAAGTGAGGTCTGAATTCAAAAGGGCCAGAAGCAAAAAAGGGCAATTCAAAATCAATCTAAGGGCAAAACAATTTCGAAAACCAAGCTTCACAGTAACACTTTTTCCTTCTTTTAAATTTAAATTTAAATTTGATTTTATTCTTCTCCATTTAATCTTATCTTTTCGTTACCATAATATATGTTTCTAGTTCATGTAGTGGTTTAATTCATTTATAAACCGTATTTGTGATGATTTACGTTATTAATCGTGCTGTTTAAGTTGTTTTAAAATGTAATTTTTGTCTCTGTTTTGAACCAGAGGACATGTTTGTGAGATCCCACATCGGATGGAAGTGGGTAGTTGGCATGCCTTATATGGGTGCAATGCCCCCTTCCTCCACGAGGCGCCTTTTGAGTACAAAACCGTGAGGACCGTTGCCTGGAGCCGGTGCCAAAGCGGACAATACCTCGTGGGCCGAGTGATCTTGGGCTGTTACAAATGGTATCAGAGCCAAATCCTCCAGTTCGGTGTGCCAGCGTGGACGCTGGGGCCCTAAGGGGGGTGGATTGTGAGATCCCACATCGGATTGAAGTGGGTAGTTGGCATGCCTTATATAGGTGCAATGCCCCCTTCCTCCACGAGGCGCCTTTTGAGGACAAAACCGTGAGGACCGTTGCCTGGAGCCGGTGCCAAAGCGGACAATATCTCGGGGGCCGAGTGATCTTGGGCTGTTACAAACCGTCTATCAGTTTTTTTTTTAATTAAACATATACATACTTTGAAGGAAAGAAAGGAAGGGATTTATTATAACTCTACCTGATTCTAATTTCTTTTAAGCCCAATAACCATCATACTAGGCTTTACTTTGTTTAGAGCCAGTCTATCAATTACATGAGCCACACAAATTATTAATATAATCTAACATTTATTGATTAGAATTTTTTAAAAAGAAACTTTATTTCATATTAAATAATTTCTAACTCTATTTTTAATAGTTTATAAAGATTAAATAATTTTTTATAATTACAAGAAATACTGAAATAAAAAATTATATTAATGAAATTATTTATTAATTCATAATAAAAATAATAAATTATAATTAGTAGTTGGATAATTCGAATGTTTCTATTTATTGGTTTTTAAAAATTATATTAATAGTTAAATATATTTTTAATAATATATAAAATTAAAAATAATAAATTATTGTTTATATTATAATTTGTATAACTAGAAATTTTATATATAAAACTACATTCAAAACTAAATTATATCTTTATTGTTCATTTTACTTATTAACAAATAATAATAATTGCTAATAAAATTTTATCAAATGGTTAACTTTATAAGCTAATAATTATTATTTATCAGTTATTATCTATTAGTAACAACTAACAACTATTAGATAGTATAATTGATTAATAGATGTATGCAATATACTTAAATAAAATTTAATTTAATTTGGATAGATTTTTATTTAAATTCTTATATTCTCTTTTATCTTATAATTTAGGTATTTTTATAATTATTTTAATATTTATTAGAGTAATTTTAAAGATTAAGTTTAAAGAAAGAGCGTTTGGAAAGTTAAGCTGCAGATAATATAACTTTTGAGAGATGTGGTGAAATATACATGATAAATTTTGATATGACACTCTTATCATCAATAGATATTTGAATCTAATTTTTTATGGAAAAACCTTATATCATTTGAATATAAGAATAAAGAGATATAAATGAAATATTAAGGCATGTTCAGATGTTGTTATTAAATAAGTAGTAAAATATTTTGATTTGAATGAAAGTGAAGATGGAAAAATTAGAAAAAGTCGTAAACTACAAAGCTGTAGAGGATATCTTCAAGTTTTTAATATAAAAAAATAGAGTTTTTTTATTAACTCACGATATTGACCTCACAAATTATTGGTTCTATAGATGTATGATTCTGCATGGGATAGTTTGATTTTTTGAGGATGATAATGAAAAGGTGACATATAAGTCACTTTTATTAGTACAAGGCATATCTCAAGTGGCAAGAGCCTTTACTCTTAGGAGGAAGAGGTCTTGAGTTCAATTACTTTCTCCCACACTAGGTATATGAGATCCTATTTTATAGTGGTGGCTCATAAAGATAGTTTTCAAAGTATACTAACTTCTAACAACTAACAGCTACATGTGCCCCTCTTCCTTCTGATGATATCGGATGTAACATCCATGTCCTTGAACCGGATTAATTAAAGTTAATGATAATTAAGGATTATTTGATTATATTAAATTAGTGTTGTTTGGAGTTAATTGTTATTATTTCGGGTAAATAATTAAGAAGTTGATTTTAATATATTAAATTAATATTGGTGTGAGTTAATATTTTTATTGTGGTAAAAAATGCTAAGAATAATATATAAGAAATAGAGTTTGATTATATTAAAGAGAAATGGAAGGATGAAATTGAAAATAAAGTATGGATGTAATTGAAATGAATGAAAGTAAATGAAGTTATGAGGAAAAAAAGGAAAAAATGAGGGATCAAAGTGGAAAGAAAGGAGAGGAGTAGTTAGTTTCTGCAGAGAGGTATGGCTATGTACAGGGGGAGAATAAGAAAAAGAAGAAGAAAGAAGGAAAAAAAGAGAAAAAGAAGGAGAAAAGAGAAAAAGAAGAGCTCTGAAAATCTAGAATCTGAATTTCAGCAAGGAAGAAAAGAAATCAGCATGAGAAATCGGTGAGTGGATCTAAATTGTTGTTAGTTTTTCATTCAAATTTAATTTTAAGCTATTCTTGTATATAAATGTTAGGTTTTTGAGATTTTTCTTTAGATCCAAAGTGATCTAAGTAGTTTTAAGAATGCTTGATAGTGTATTGAAGTTATATGCATGATATATGAACGATTGGTGTTGAAAAATTGAGTTTTGGGTCAAAAATTATGTAAATTTTCCTCTAAAGTTCATGTTCCAGAACTGTAGAGGCATACACCTGATCGAACAGGCGTGCGTCTATGCACTGCAGAGTCGAGCACCTCTTTACAAAGGCTGGCGACCCTGCATTGAGGCTGGCACCTCTCCACAGAGGCACACGCCCTGTGCACTATTTCACGACCCGTTTGACTTAAAACTTCAATTTTTCGAATGGTATATTGAACCGAATATTGAAATAATGTACTAGAACATAAAAATGATTGGAAATCACATTCTATTAATAAAATAACATGAGATTTATAAGTCTCAGATAATTATGTATAGAAAGAAAATCAAAGTTAGAATCTCTGTGAATGCATATAAACGAACATCGAAATGATATAATTATACCCTTACTAATGTTATAAATATTATATAAAAATTATATATGATATGTAAGAGTTGATGATATATGTATATCTGAGAGGAGTTGGCCACTCGAATTATAACTATCTTTGGGACAACGCAGGAATTCAGAGGTGCCTTTAGGGTGAATCCTTATGGTTGTACCATATGCATACGAGGTATTATGAAGGATCATGTGAACTAGCCAGTATGGACTATGAAAAAAAGAATTGAGATGATTTATGAGAGAGAGATTGATTCTTGTATATTATTATCATTTTTTATAAGAGTTGGGGAATATATTATTTATGAATAATATTTGTATGAACTATAAATTGAGAAAGATATACTTGATGATATTACTAAATGTTTAATGAATAAAATTCTCAACTCTCAAGATAACTGAATGAAATAAATACCGTTAAAGAATCAAATCATGAATATGATGCTTTTAGTTATTCTTTTATAAGAATTCTGCATTAATTATGGATTGAGGAACTAAGACCTCAAGTGTATTTAAAGTTGTTTTGAAGTGGTATTTAAATTGAATTATAGATTTAATGTGGATGTTTATTTGCATTATTTATGAAAATCTTTAAACGATTCTCAAGTGATGGATCTTTTATTAAATATTTTGGAGAAATAAAGTATTATTCCTTGAAAGGTTATTTTGATAAATTATATTCATTTATGAGGATTTTAACAGTTTGGAGATTATTGCTGGGAATGTGGTTCAAAATTGTTTTAGTGTAATATTTTACAACTAAAGATATTTTAGCTGCTTATTGGGTAATTTCTTATAAAATTACTCACCACTATTTTAAAAATAATTTTTTCTAGATTATAATAGTTGTTAACACTGGAGGAAGAGATGGCAGTATATTGGGCCATGATAGTTTACGAGATCATAGAGGCAGAGACACTTGTGCGATACATAGTGCATCATGACACCGATACTAAGCTAGTATTCCAGATTATGGTTCAACTCATAGGGGCGGAGGTCCTTCTGTCTACCATCCGAGAGGAGCATTTGCATGGTATTTTACGACCTTCCACATTCTATACACCACCTCCACTGAAGTTCAGGTCACCCTCTCCTGGGTATGATGCGGATTACATATTTGTCTATTTTGGCTTTTTGGGCTTTTTGCTAGAGGCCTGTATACACCCTTGTGCAATCATTGGGATATTTTTTAGCTTAGCGACTAGAGAGGTTGTGAGGGTGTGGCGAAGGTTGGAGCTGTTTGTTTACCACCACCATCATTATCTTGTTGATTATGTCAGCCAGAGTCCTGACTATGAAAGAGAGATGCTATGTCTATAGATACCTATGTATTAGGTCATTATTTTCTTTAGCATTTGGTACTCTTACCCTTGTACATGATGTATTTATTTTTATCACTAATAATGGTTATGTAGTATTACTGATTTTATTATTATATCTACGAGTCGATATGATATTAAAAGTGTCATTGCCATCTGTTTATATTCAGAGTATTTTATGTATGGAAAAATATGACAGTAAATTGTATTATTGTGATTGTGATTTGTCTTAAGTAAAAATAAAGATATAGTATAAATGTCCACCAACATATAATTGCACTTATATAAGAATGAATGGTATTATTTTATAGAAATGTTCATATGAGGTTAACATCATTTAATGATTAAGATTCTAGTATTAAGCAAGTGAAAATTTTTTATTATTATGAGATTCTTTCTGATTCTAAAAGTAACACTTTTATTATCATTAATTCCCTAGTTATATTTACTAATGGAGTTAATGGTAGTGAGGGCGTCACAATTTGGTATCAGAGTCTAAGTTATTAAGTTCTGTAGACATTAAAAAATATTGTGTTATATGGTATAGATATTAAGAAATATTGAGTTGGTGGATATTAATTGTGGAATGTATATATAAAGGATGATAATGAGAATTACTAAAGTTCTATGATCTTATTTTCAGAAAATAGCAAGAACTAGAGGTAGATTATTAGAGAATCAAGGTAGAGGAGTCGAGCGAGGCTGTGGTAGGGCTAAAGGTAAAGGCAGAGAATGTGATGTCCAGCCAGACAGAGTTAGGCTAGTTAAGCTAGCGAATGTCCCTACTAGGAGTCGAATATCTTAATGAGAATCATCTTCATCATCAGCCTCGATTGGCAATGAAAGAGATGAAATTCTAGATGTTCGGGCGGATAGTCTGTAAGGTAGCTCTACTTCAGTTGCTCTGCATCGATCTTTGAGCATATGCCTAGAAAGGCGAGGAATGTTTATCAAGCACCACCACCAGAGATACCTGTAAACCTGCTGAACTTGCCAGTAGCTCCGGTAGTGCACATAAATGCTATCGATCTAGTTAGAACAATGGCAACCGTAATGGCAGAACAAGAAAGGTATAAAAAGGCCAGAGAGATCATCGAGCATGCGAAGAAATATAGGGCATACAATTTTCACAGGACTCTAGACTCTAGACAAGCAGACAAGTGGGTCTGAACGGTGGAAAAGGCCTTCAACATATTGCAGCTTAGTGATGAGGAGAAAGTTGGCAATGTGTATGGTCTCATATTTGAGAAAGTAGATGATTGGCTGATGAGAGTGAGAAATTTGTATGGAGAAGCTTTCACATGACTGTTGTTCAAAGAAGAGTTTGGTAGAGAATACCTAATTAAGACTTTTTAGAAGCAGAGAAAAGCTTCTTTCATAAATCTAGTACAGGAAACAATGTCTGTTAGAGAATACATTGATAAATTTAAGGATTTGTACCAGTATGCGAAGAATATATATCCTAGTGAGAAAGCCAAAAGTGATAAGTTTTGAGATGGATTACATATTTTCCTACGAGGAAAGTTGAATCTATTTGTGAGAACAACCTTTAGAGGTTGGGTTGAAAAGGCTATGGAACAGGAAAGATTGAACAAGGAATTAGAAACAGTAATTCGACTAAGATCTCATTATCAAGAGGGATCTTCAAGGTAACCTTGGAGGGGTAATAATAATCGAAAGTCAAGGTTTACTCCCTATTCAAGGAGTAATCAGCGGTCAGGAGGAAATGTTCGATCACAGGGTAGCCAAATATCCATGAGATAACCAGCACCTTCTTTCCGACTAAACAATTTTAGGAATGTTTCAAGAGGAGGAGCAGCAATACCTTGGTGTAATTTATGTAGGAAGAACCACGTGGGCAGTTGTGGTCGAAGTAGAGTGAGGTGTTTTAAGTGCAACGAACATGGACACTATGCCCGAGAATGTACTAAGGGTATGATTAGGGAAACCTCAATACAAGGATCGAATGCCCCTAGAATGGGAAGAGTTGGGAGGCCCCTGATTGCTGTAAAAACTACTGGTACTAGAAGTGGGGCTAGTAGAGCTCCATAAGCTCAAAAGAGACCTACGGGATAGACTAGTACCGTAGAGAAAATTCAACAAGTAAGGATTTATGCAGTGACTGAAAAGGATGCTGAGAATGCACCACACGTAATAAGGGGTACAACTTTTATTTGTAATAAATTTACATGTGTGTTGATTGATCATGGTATAACTTTCTCTTTTATATCATCTACTTTTGTTCTGCATAATAAGTTTGAGTTAGCTGATAGAGATGGACTAGTAATGGTTAACATTCCTATGGGAGTCAGTATGATATGTGATAAAGTTGTTAAAGATATTATGGTTAAAATAGGTGCTGAAGAGATGGAATAAGATTTTATGCCCTTACCTCTTAGCGATTTTGATGCTATATTAGGTATGGATGGGATGAGTCGCTATAGATCGAATGTAGATTACTTTGAGAAGCGAGTAGTATTTAAAAAGGCAGATGGTAAAAAGATTCATTTCATAGGAGAGAATAGAAAACCTCTAACTAAGATAATTTCAGCTACGACAGCTATGAAGTATCTTAGGAAGGGGTATAATATGTATCTAGCCTTTGTGGTGGATAAAAAGATAGAGGAGATAGATTTGAAAAGAGTGCCTATAGAAAATGAGTTTGAAGATGTGTTTTCTGAGAAATTACCAGAATTACCACCCCATAGGGATATTGAATTTGAGATTGAGTTATTGCCAGGTACAGCTCCTATATCTTAGGCTTCGTAGAGAATGGCTCCGGCAGAACTGAAGGAGTTAAAAGTACAGTTGTAAGAGTTATTAAATAGAGGCATCATTAGGCCAAGTTTTTCTCCATAGGGAGCACCGATGTCATTTTTTAAAAAGAAAGACATGTCTATGAGATTATGTATAGACTACAAGTAACTAAATAAGGTTACAGTTAGAAATAAATACCTATTACCGAGGATTGAGGATCTATTTAATCAACTTCAATGAGCTATGATATTTTCTAAGATAGATTTGACGTTGGGGTATCATCAATTGAAGATTAAAGAGTCCGATGTTTCTAAAACTGCTTTTAGAACAAGATACGGACATTATGAGTTTTTAGTGATGCCGTTTAGGCTAATGAATGCACCAGCAGTATTCATAGACTTAATGAATATAATGTTCAAATTTTATCTGGACAGGTTTGTAATTATATTTATTGATGACATTCTAGTGTATTCTAAGTCTATCATGGAGCATGAAGATCATTTTGGAAATTTTTAAAGATAAATAACTTTATGCTAAATTTAGCAAATATGAGTTTTGGTTGAATAAGGTGGTATTTCTTGGTCATGTAATATCGGTCGAGGGAGTATATGTAGATCCAAGCAAGATTTTGGTTATAGTAAATTGGGAACCACCTAGGAGTGTGACAAAAATTTGAAGTTTCTTAGGGCTGGTAGGGTACTGCATGAGATTTGTTCGAGATTTCTCAATTATTGCTTCACTTCTGATAAAGCTATTGAGAAAGAATGTGAAATATCATTGGAATCTTGAGTGCCAATGAAGCTTTAAAATTCTAAAGGAAAGGTTGACTACTATACCTATTTTGACCTTACCTGTAGAAGGTGGTAGATTTGTGGTGTATAGTAATACTTTGAGATAAGGATTAGGTTATGTGTTGATGCAGGAGGGCAAAGTAGTTGCTTATGCATCAAGACAACTGAGACCACATGAGCAGAACTATCCTACGTATGATTTAGAGTTGGCAGCGGTGATTTTCACCTTAAAGATATGGAGACATTAACTTTATGGTGAAATGTGCTAAATATTTACCAACCACAAAAGTCTCAAGTATATCCTTAGCCAGAAGGACTTGAATTTAAAACAAAGGAGATGAGTAGAGTTGTTGAAGGACTGTGATTGCACAATTGAGTACTATCAGGGTAAAGCTAATGTAATGGCAGATGCTCTTAGTCAGAAATCAACTGGGAATCTATATTACATTCGCACTATTAGGATGCCCATATTGATTGAGCTCAGAAGGTTGAATGTTAAGTTTGATGTAGAGACACCTGACAGTATGTTGGCCACCTTGAAGGTGAGGCTATTATTACTGAAAAGAATTGCTCAAGCTCAGAGAACCGATGATGAAGTGTTGAGATGGATTGAGCATGTAAAAAGTGGGATTAATAAAGAATTTAATTACGATGAACAAGGAGCGATAAGAATGGGGAAGAGAATTTATGTGCCAAATAAAGAGGGATTGAGAAGAGAAATATTAGAAAAAGCGTATTGTTTTGCGTATGCGGTGCATCCGGGAAGCACCAAAATGTACCAGAATTTAAAAGAGAATTATTAGGGGAAGGGGATGAAGAAGGATATAGCGAAATATATTTCCAAATGCTTGACTTGTCAATAAGTCAAAGCTGAACATAGACATCCAGCTGATTTGTTACAATTTTTACCAATACCAGAATGGAAATGGGAATATATAACCATGGATTTTATAATGGGTTTACCGAGGACGTAGCAGAAAAATGATGCAGTATGAGTAATTGTGAATAAATTGATAAAGTTTGCTCATTTTCTACATATTAAAATTAGTTATAGTTTGAATAGGCTGGCAGAATTGTATATTAAAGAAATAATAAGCTTGCATGGAACACCGATATCTATTGTATCGGATCGTGATCTGAGGTTCACTTCAAGATTTTAGCCAAATTTATAAGAAGCTCTAGGTACTAGATTGAGATTTAGTACTGCTTTTCATCCTCAGACTGATGGATAATCTAAGAGGACTATTCAAGTGTTAGAGGATATGTTAAGAGCTAGTGCCTTATATTTTGATAGAAATTGGGATAAGCAAGTGCCTTTAATGGAGTTTGCTTATAATAATAGTTATATGGAGTTTGCTTATAACAATAGTTATCAAAGCAATTTAAATATGGCACCATTTGAGGTTTTGTATGGTCGGAGATGTAGAACTCCCATATGTTGGGAAGAAATAGGAGAAAGAAGGTTGTTGGGTCCCGAGTTAGTTCAATTGATAACTGATAATATTCAAACAGTTAGGGCCAATCTCAAAACAGCTTAGGATAGACAAAAAAGTTATACAAATCTTAAGAGGGCTAATATTGAATTTAATGTGGCTGATAGAGTTATTTTGAAAATATCTCCCTGGAAGGATGTGATAAGATTTGGTAAACGGAGAAAATTGAGTCCCAAATTTATAGGGCCATATGAGATTATTGAATGAGTTAGACCAGTGGCCTATCGTTTAAGTTTGCCACCAAATCTGGAAGGAGTACATGGTGTGTTTTATATGTCCATATTACGGAGGTATAGAAGTGATCCCACTCATATTTTGAAAGAGCAGCCGGTAGAACTAGAGAAAAATTTAAGTTATGAAGAAGCACCAATAGCAATTTTGGCTAAGGAACAGAAAATGTTGAGGAACAAAGTTATTCCTTTAGTCAAAGTATTATGAAAAAATTACTCCCAAGAAGAAGCTACATGAGAGCGAGAAGAGGATATGAGATATAGATATCAAGGACTTTTGTAATTTATTTATGCTTATACAAATTTTGAGGATAAAATTTCTGTTAGTAGGGAAGAATTGTAACATTCGTGTCCTTGAACCGGATTAATTAAAGTTAATGATAATTAATGATTATTTAATTATATTAAATTAGTGTTGTTTGGAGTTAATTGTTATTATTTTGAGTAAATAATTAAAAAAAAATTGATTTTTATGTATTAAATTGATATTGGTGGGAGTTAATATTTTTATTATGGAAAGAAATGCTAAGAATAATATATAAGAAATAAAGTTTGATTATATTAAAAGGAAATGGAATGATGAAATTGAAAAAAAAATATGGATGTAATTGAAATGAATAAAAGTAAATGAAGTTAGGAGGAAAAGAAGAAAAGATGAGGGATCAAAGTAGAAAGAAAAAAGAGGAGTGGTTGGTTTCTGTAGAGAGGTATGGCTATGTACGGGGGGAGAAGAAGAAGAAGAAGGAATGAAGAAAAAGAAGAGGAAAAGAAAGAGAAAATAGAAGAAGAAGAGCTCTAAAAACCTAGAATCTGAATTTCAGCAAGAAAGAAGAGAAATCAGTAGGAGAAATCGGTGAGTGGATCTAAATTATTGTTGGTTTTTCATTTAAATTTAATTTTAAGCTATTCTTGTATATAAATGCTTGGTTTTTGGGACTTTTCTTTAGATCTAGAGTGATCTAAGTAGTTTTAAGAATGCTTGATAGTGTATTGAAGTTATATACATGATATACGAACGATTGGTGTTGAAAAATTGAGTTTTGGGTTGAAAATTCTATAAATTTTTCTCTAAAGTTCGTATTCCAGAACTGTAGAGGCATACGGCTAATCAAACAGGCATGCATCTGCACACTGCAGAGTCGGGCACCTCTGTATAGAGGCTGGCACCCCTGCACTGAGGCTGGCGCCTTTGTAGCAGGGCTGGTGCTCCTGCACAGAGGCACACGCCTCTGTGGCTGTGCCAGGCACCTCTGCACAGAGGCACACGCCCCTATGCACTATTTCACGACCTGTTTGACGTAAAACTTTAATTTTTTGAACGGTATCTTGAACTGAACATTGAAATAATGTACTAGAACATAAAAATGATTGGAAAACACTTTATACTGATGAAATGACATGAGATTTATAAGTCTCAGATAAAGAGACTAAATTATATATGGAAAGAAAATCAAAGTCAGAATCTTTGTGAATGCATGTAAACAAATATCGAAATGATATAATTATACGCTTACTAATGTTATGAATATTATATAAAGATTATATATGATATGTAAAGGTTGGTGGTATATGGATATATGAGAGGAGTTCGCCACTCGAATTATAACTGTCTTTGAGACAGCGCAGGGATTCAGAGGTGTCTTTAGGGCGAATCGTTATGATTATATCGTATGCATATAAGGTATTGTGAATGATCTTGTGAATGATCATATGGATTGGCCAGTATGGACCGTGAGAAAAAGAATTAAGATGATTTATAAGAGAGAGATTGATTCTTGTATATTGTTGTCATTTCTGAGAAGAGTTGGGGGAATATATTATTTATGAATAATATTTGTATGAACTACAAATTAAGAAAGATATGCTTGATGATATTACTAAATATTTAATGAATACAATTTTCAACTCTCGAGACAACTGAATAAAATAAATACTGTTAAAGAATCAAATCATGAATATGATGCTTTTAGTTATTCTTTTATAAGAATTCTGCATTAATTATGGATTGAGGAACTAATACCTCAATTGTATTTAAAGTTGTTTTAAACTGGTATTTACATTGAATTAAAGATTTAACGTGGATGTTTATTTGTATTATTTATGAAAATCTTTAAACGATTTTCAGGTGATGGATATTTTATTAAATATTTTGGAGAAATAAAGTATTATTCCTTGAAAGGTTATTTTGATAAATTATATTCATTTATGAGGATTTTAACAGTTTTGAGATTATTGCTGGGAATGTGGTTCAAAATTATTTTGGTGTAATATTTTACAACTAAAGATATTTTAGCTGCTCACTGGGTAATTTTTTGTGAAATTACTCACCACTATTTTAAAAATAATTTTTCCCATATTAGAGTAGTTGTTAACACTGGAGGAAGAGATGGCAGTATATTGGGCCATGATGGTTTACGAGATGACAGAGGTAAAGACACTTGTGCGATACATAGTACATCATGACACCGATGCTGAACTAGTATTCCGAATTATAGTTCAGCCCATAGGGGCAGAGGTTATTCTGTCTGCCATCCGAGAGGAGCATTTGGATGGTATTTGTACGACCTTCCGCGTTCTATACGCCACCTCCACTGACGTTCAGGTCACCCTCTCCTGGGTGTGATTCAGATTATATATCTGCATATTTTGGCTTTTTGAGCTTTTTGTTAGAGGCCTGCATACACCCCTGTACGATTATTGGGATATTTTTGAGCTTACCAGGTAGAGAGGTTATAAGAGTATGGCGAGGGTTGGAGCTGTTTATTTATACCACCACCATCGTTATCTTGTTAATTATGTCAGCCAGAGGCCCAACTATGAGAGAAAGTTGCTATGTCCATAGATACCTATGTATTAGGTTATTATTTTCTTTAGCATTTGGTACTCTCACCCTTATACATGATGTATATATTTTTATCACTAATGATGGTTTTGTAGTATTGCTGATTTTATTATTATATCTACGAGTTGTTATGATATTAAAAGTGCCCTTGCCATCTGTTTATATTCAGAGTATTTTATATATGGAAAAATATGACAGAAAATTGTATTATTGTGATTGTGATTTGTCTTAAGCAGAAAAAAAGATATAGTATAAATGTCCATCAACATATACCTGCAGTTATATAAGAATGAATGGTATTCTTTTATAGAAATGTTCATATGAGGTTAGCATCATTTAATGATTAAGATTCTAGTATTAAGCAATTGAAAATTTTTTATTGTTATTCTAGAAGTAACATCTTTATTATCATTAATTCCCTAGTTATGTTTACTAATGGAGTTGATGGCAGTGAGGGCGTCACACTGGATCCTGTATCACCCGTAAAAAAAAAACTTTTATTAGCACTCTATAGAAACGAATCAGCTTACCATTGCCCAACAAAAGTCTAGCCTAAGTTCTACCTAAAAGTCTCTTTGTACCAAATAATACCTTTCACCTAAATGACATTTCACCATCATAAGATTTTTCTACTAATTCTTTTTATTCAAACTTTTTGATCGGCCATTACACCTCTAGAGGTAGAAAAAAATTACAATACTTTGACTTTGTCACATGTCTAAACTTCATTTCTCTATATGTAAAAATAAAAATAAAAATCTTCATATACTAGATAATCGTTAATGAACACTGTATCACCAGGAGAATAATTCAAGCATATGGCCGAAAGGAAAGCACTGCATTGTTGGAAAGTCAGCGCCACAGTGTTGCAGAGGCAATAATTTTTTGTTACTGAAAATTAGTGTTTAGACACATGGAAAGCAAAATCATGATTTATAAAATGAATTCTACATGAAAAAGGACTTTCTAAGCATCCTTACTTTCCCAATATACTTAAAAATCAATAAAGTTCTATAAATACTTAATGTATAGAGAATTAGGAGGAGAATTGTATAGAGAAATGAGTCAATAAGGGTGTACCTTTATGGGTGCGAGAGTTCTACATGTTTGGAGAAATAATCAAAAGGAATGATATTGAGAAAAACTTCTATATGTTATTTAATGTCCTTTTTGTATTCCTAACACTTGTTTTGATTTTGAATTTTTCTTTCTATAGTTTTGTGTGGCTAATTTCTTTATTTAGAGTTTAGAAATTATTAGTTAATTCTATTATGATTATGTTATGGGTTTTTAAATTCTATAATTTTATTTAAGATGATTTAATAAATATGAGATTTAATGTTTTGCATTATATAATGGTCATATGTTTTGCATGTACATTTAAATAGTGTGTGAAGCATAAAAGAAGAAATATAAAAAATTAATTGTCAAAAAATTTTGTTGAAAATTCTAAGGAGATATAATTTAATATAATTAACCATCACTTAATAATAGATTCAATAAATAAATCTATTTCATGGTTCTAATAAATTAATTAAAAATTTCAACATTCTAGAAGTGTATTTTATTTGTTTGTTTTATTTAAAGTCTATGTTATTTTATTTCAATTAAGATTTATATTTATTTTTCTTAGATAATTAAATCACAAATATAACAAGTAGTCAATATTCCAATCCTTGTGGGAATTATATGCTACTCTTAATTATTTGAGTGACTATAACACCTGTGGTGTTACAACATTTATGAAGAATTGATTGTGAATCCACGCAATGTGTGAATTACATATTAATATATAATGGTTTAAATATATTGGTGGTCACCAAACTTTGCACTTATTTCATTTTGGATACTGAACTTTAATTTGTTTCATAAAGGTAACTTAATTTTAATTTTATTTTATCCGGTGGTCACCCGGCGCCGGCGTGCTGATGTGGCAGTCGGAAGGCGAATATTCTCAGGAAGGCGAATATTCTGAGAATATTCGTCACGTCAGCAAGCCAACTCAGATTGTGACCGAAACAAAATTAATTGAAGTTTAGTACCCAAAATGAAATAAGTGCAAAGTTTGGTGACAACCGAAATAATTACCCTTGTCAAAAAGTTTATTTAATTTAAATTAAAAAATACATTTAACCAATGTATTTCTCAATATATAGTATTATGTATATTGAGAATATATAAATATTTATAAATAATTTAATATGATATTTATTAGCTGCAGACAAGTAAATAATAAAATCGATGATCAATAAGTAATTATTCAGTCAAATAATAAATGAAAATTTGATTTATATTATTTATAAC
>CATIWO010214284.1:0-35349 GCA_949673435.1 Macaranga tanarius
AATATAATATTATTTATAATCTATGCAATTAATCACTAGTAATAAATAATTTTAATGATATAATAAAATATTTGAAGTTGTTTAAAAATTTAATATTTATGTATTTATTGTAATAGTTATTGAATAATAATAATAATAATAATAACAATAATAATAATAATAATAATAATAATAATAATAATAATAATAATAATAATAATAATAATAATAGGCTACAGCCTATTAAAAGGCTGCATATAGGCTACATAATTGCAGTCTTTGTTAACAACCGTTTTTTTTTTTTTTTAATAAATAACCATTCTGCTAGTCAAAATGGCTGAATGGTGTAGAAAATTTTTGTCTCTTAGTATTTCTGTCATTTTGACTGGCGGATATTAATTTATTATTTATTATTTTTTTATTTTTATTATAAGTTGGGAAAATTTTTTCAATTCACCATAAAATGAGAAAATTTTTTCCTTTTTACCTTAAAATGGTAAAAAGTCCTATGTTATTGCCCATGTGAAATTTGTAGATTTACTCCTTCCAATTGTATTTGTCTTGTATCATAGAAGTAAAAGTATATTTTTATTTTGGGTAATGTTTTATGTCACTTAGAGCGACATAAATAGTGTGTTGCTCTGAGCGACAAATTATCCATTTGTCCCTATAACTTTATAATAATTATAAAAATACTAAATAAATAAATAAATTATAAAATTTGGATCTTTAAATCATAATACGACGGGTTCATTCGTACCCCTTTTAGGTTTTAAATTTTATTAATTTAATTAATTGTCAATTAAAATAGGCAGTTTTAGATTATTATATAATTTTTCTATATTATAAAATTAAGAGAGACAAAAATGTAATTTGAAAAAAAAAATTTTATCTTTATTTAATGAGCGACAGCACTATTCATATCACTCGGATCATTACCTTTTTATTTTTTATCCTCTAAAGGACCGCAATTATCCATTACCTTTTTATTTTTTATCCTCTAAAGGACCGCAATTATCAAGGCCCATTACATCTAATATATCTTAAAAGTGAAATTTTAATGTGTGAACCTTAAGTAGGTTTATGTTGAAATTTTTATCTAATCAATTTTCTTTTGTTTAAACTATAGTTACAATTTACTAGATTATAATTAATTGCGCTTGACTTGACTATAATCATAAGAGCTATTCAATAAATATCAATTTTGTAGTAATATCTTGTCCAATTTTTTTAAAAGAAATTTAATTAAAAGATTGATTTTTTTATACTATTAATATGTGAATTATATATTATTAAAATAAATTAAATTATAGTTTTTAAAAATTTTAAATAAAATTATTTATATTTATTTTTTTATATTTAATACTTTCGATATCCAATAGCTACGAGAGTTCTCAATACTTTAAAAATTAAACTAAAAAGTAATTTTAATAATATAGTAAATAATTTTTATCATTTTCTAAATAATATATATATTCTCCAAAGAGGATCATACCAGCAAGTAAAATATTTATTTTATTTTAGCAAGACCTCACAAGGTGAAATCATCATCTTCATTTAAACAAATTAAAACGAAAAGGCCTATATCATCATCTTCATTTAAATAAATACGAAAAAGCGTGAAGTCTTTTTCTTTTGTTTTAAGTCAACTTGACTCTAATTGGTAAATAAATATTTTATTTTAGCAAAACCTCACAAGGTGAAATCATCACTTTTAAAGTTTGAGATTTAAACTCTATTTTAACTTCCATTTGTGTTTAACTGTTTATCATCACATATTTTGACTTTATACATACAACCTTTCCCGAATAATTAATCTTTCAGCAATAATAACTCAATTTTTTTTTTTTTTACCGACCATACGTTATGGCCACAAGTCCTTGTCCCTGGGGGTGTGCAGAAAAAATCAAAAATCGATTAAGTGCAGCGAACCGAATCGAATCAATCAGTTTACTTCAGTTATATATAGGTTCGGTTTAATTTCAGTTTTTGATTTTAAAAAATTTAGTTAATCAGTTCAGTTTCAGTTTTAAGTTTAAAAAACTAAAAAAAATCGAACCGACCAATTTATATATATATATATATATATATATATATATATATATATATATATATGTAGGCGGCGGGGTTTAGCGCGCACCCAAATGTTTGGCAATTACGATACTGTGTGGGCTCAAGGCCCACTAGAAGTACAACTTTGGATCTTTTTACAGGTTTTGGTTGGAGATAGGAGTCGCTACCCGAATAAAAGCCGGGACACTTTTACAGCAACTGAATTCCACAGAGGAAGCCCAGCAGCTGTCCTCAGAGTTTGAGTCCGGAAACTGGGTATGAGGTTTTGAATGGGCCACCCGACCTTGCGATCAGCCTTCGTTTGTATTTTATATTTTTTTATTTTTAATTATTTAATTATTCTTTTAATTACATGCAAATGGTTGTTTTAATCCAAACAATTTTTAAATTTTACAATTTAATCTAAATTTATTTATTTTGTCCAATTTCATGCAATTTTGTCCTTGATTCATACATCCATACATCACACACACCATTCATCACAATCCAATGCAAAATAACTAAATAAATAATGAAAATTAAAAGCACACACAAAGAAAAAGGTTGGGAGGGGGGAAGGGGGAGGGGGGAGGGGGGAGGGGAGGAGAAAAGAATTATATCCCTTTTTTCATGTAAATAAAATTAAATAAATAAATCCTAAATTAGATCAAATAATAGCTTAATCCATTATTCTTGCCAAACTGCCAACATATGAATAAGTTTAAATCTCCAGAAGATAAAACCTATAAAAGAATTAAAGAGATTAGTAAATAAAATAACAAAAAGTAAAAAATTAATCACAGATGCGTCGCCTCTATGATGCTGTGGCAGTCCCTTATCAGGGAAGGCGCCACCTCTATTCCAACAGTCAATAAAAAATTGAATCTAATATTAACTAATAGAGGTGGCACCTCTTTGGAACAAGGGCGGCGCCTCCATGAAGAGGCAGCGCCTCTGTTCTCCTGCAGTGATCAGTTTTTGCAAAATTCATATTAATTAACCCAATTGTCCAATTAACACCACAAAAAAGTCACAAAACAACTCAAAATCACTGAAGGAGTTAAAAATTATGCACTGCAATCATAAGAATCAAAAAGCAATGTGAGAAAAATTAAAATTGAAATCAAATTAGCAAGGGAAGAATTTTTATTGTAAAAGTGAATTTAGAAATTAATTTACCCTCAGATTCGTTCTGGAATGCCCTAGCCTCTGGAATACTTGAATTCTTGCCTTCTTTTCCTTCTTACTTCTGGTTTTTCATATTTTTTCTTCTAGTTTTTTTGTTTTTTTACTCCTAAAAATTCCCCCTCTCACAAAAATTAATCCCTCTATTTCTAGAGGTTTCAATCACTTAAAATCATATTAAACCACATCCCTCTTCTACTTCTTCTCTTATAAACGTGGGAGAAGAGTTACAGAACGTGGGAGAATCCCATATTCTGCATTAATGGGTATTTATTATTTTTTTCAACTTTAAACCATAGAGGCATTGCCTCTATGGTGAAGAGGTGGCGCCTCTATATGAAACTAGGCTACCATCTGGGCTCGGTTTATTGGGCTATTTGTTTGGGCTAAGTTAGCTGGGCCATAGGCTATTTTAGGCTTTGATGGGTTGAATGTATTTTGGTCTTGATTTTTTTAATGGGTTTTGGGCTTTTCTCAAGCAGGCCATAATCCAATTTCTTTGCTAAATTGCGCTTATTTGTCATTTTATCATCATTGGATTTTTTTTTACGGGCCGGCTAAATTATGTGCCCACAGTTTGCCCCCTTGGTTTTTGGAAAACCATTAAAACACTTTTCTAAAATGGATTTTTTAAAAAACAATACACATGCAACCAATACAAAAGGATATTCTTTGATTCTACAATCTCATTTCTCTATCGTCAGCCTCGGGATACAATCCAAGAGGTTTTATTTTTTCATTGCCGTCTGCCTTGATATTTCGAATCAAGAGGCTTCGATTCTCATACCGTCATCCTTGATGTTCCGAATTAAGAGGTTTCAATTCTCATACTATCATCCTCGGGGTACAACCCGAGAGGTATAATTATTTCACCATCATCCTTGATATTTAAAATCAAGAGGCTTTGGTTGTTTTCCTATGTTGTCATCCTTGAGGTACAACCTGAGAGGCTCAAATTTTGATGTTTCGCATCCTAATTTAATGTAATCTGTAAATTCTTTCAAAATATAATTCAATTTCAAATGTTAGCCAACATTTAAAACTTCAGGTATCAAAGAACAATTTTCCTCTCAAGGACTAAACTGGCAATTTGCTAAAGCTATATAAATTCAAATTCAAATCATTTTCTTCATTTTATTCTTTCGCGCCATTTCTCTTCCTTTTTTCTCTACTTCCATTTCTTCTTCATTTTACTATAGATCCTGTGTTTGATCATACAACTGCTTTTCCCACCTGGCCAGCTGTCCCTCCAGAGGCTTGGATGCCTCGTTCTCTAGGATTGGAGCATGAGGGAGACTTCCCTCTCACACCCTTACTGGATATACATATATGCTCATATGCTACAAGAGAGGTTAGTCATTTATTTTCCCTGCTTTTCATTAAAAATAAGATCAGTTAGGATTAGGGATATACATGCTTAATCTACCAAAAATTTAGTTAAAATTAAGCAAAATTAATAAATTTTTTGAAAGAGGCTCGGCCTCTCGCGACTCCTCTTCGTTGAGGCGTTACCTCTGTGGGTTAAGGCAATGCCTCAACAGGCGAGAAGCAAAACCTCAATGCCACAGAGGTGCCAATTTGGCTCTTTTTTTTATGTATAAATAAATAATAAAAATTAATTTTTCTAATACTCCCTACAGTTTGGCCAGCACTCTTTGAAGGACACTGGTAATATTATTGGTGCCTGTGAGTGGTATAGTAATATGATGGATGTGATCTAAGATAGGATCCGATAGATGGGCTTTGAGCCTTTTATCCTGGCATTTCCTACCGTTGTTGGTCACCATGAATTCAACGGTCTTTATGCATTAATGGAGTGGTGGATGGACTCCATACACACCTTTCACCTACTAGTTGGGGAGCTTATACTAGATCCAGTTACTTTTTCTACCATCACAGAAGTGGCATGTGATGGAGATCCTATGCCATTTGATCGTCATCTCGAGCTGATAACTTCGGCACACGTCGGCTATATTGACCTCTTACTTGGTATGGTTCCCGCCATGAAGAGGACCTACACAGTCAAGGTTGACTTGATCTACGCCCACTATTCAGGTATTCGGGTAGCGATCATCACCACACCATAACAGATTGACTAGATGGTACAAGCTTTTCTTTTCAACTTACTGGGCACCACCCTCTTCTGCGATGCTGCTACCTCGGTGGATCTTGTCCATACTTATGACTAGGGGTCTGTTGCTCTGGCTTATTTATACTGGAGTATGGATGAGTTTATATGAGGGACTCACCGATTATATGGCTTCTGGAATGCCACACATGTATGTTTTAATCTCTCACTTTCTTTTCTCTTTTATATTTCTCTTTTTTGTGTGTTCTCTATCGTGACCTTTTTTTAACTTGTGCCAGTTTGGGGTTTGGAGATGGGCCTTATTCTAGGAGTGATGCTCTCGGCTAGAGTCTTTCCTTTGCTGAGCCGATGGGGCTCCAGCCGGACTGGGAGACGTGAGCTATCCCGAGTCCATCTTCATTATACGTACCTCAATAGGCTTTCATGGGATGAGGTAAACCTATAAAAGAAATAAAATTGATTAGAATTTTATTGATACATGCAAAACTTCAACTTACCTTGCGCATCTTTTTCTCTAGTTAGGTCGTGAGGTCACTATGGGGACCTGTGGAGAACTAGACTTACATCATGGCTCAATTTATACCACTGGCTAATAGGTGAATCCTTCTTGTGGGATCCTTCCAGAGGATGTTCTACCTCGAGGAGCATGTATTAAAGTGGTTCCTAGGTCCTGGTCGGAGACGTGTAGTTATAGCTCCTCCTGCTATGTTCTGGGCACACTTACTGATGGGTGCAGACCTGATGCGAGCTTTGATAGGATCTCCTACTATATGTCAGGTTACTATAAGACAGCCTGATGTCTATAGGGCTTTTATCAGAGACGAGCTATTACCGCAGATTCTATTGCTCGGCCTTATCACTCAGGTATGCTTTATATGCTTTTCAGTCATGTGATCTGACCATTGCCTTATAATTTTTTGACTCATTTTCTTTTGCAGCTTCATCCTAGAGGTACTAGTTTCTAGATCAGATCTCTACCTTCTGGTGAGTGCCCCACTCAGTGGGCCCGAGTCTACTCTTCGGCTGCTGATGTTGGCCTTAGCACTTCTTATGCCCTCCCACGTAGGACTTTTGATGCCTCCACTTCTTGCTCATATGGCGCATTCCCTTTTCTTCTAGAGCCTACTGCCAGGTATTGGATCACTACTGGGGAGCTATCTCGAGCTTTCTTAACTCTTGATCTTAGACACTTTTCAGCACTTATTCCTCCTACTGCCAGCCACGTGAGTATTATTTGTGCTTTATTCCCTTATTTGCTTACTACATAAAATGTTAGCACTGACATGGTTTGTGCATTTGTACTTGCAGATTCCTAGAGAACATGGTGAACATTTATATGGCATAATTAAAGCCCATCGCGACCTTACATTTCAGATCTCAGAGGAGTAGAGGGTATGTTATTATTAGGGATAAGTATAATTTTATACCTTGTGGTTTTGTATTTTGACAAAATTAGTCCTGTGACTTTTTATCAATATTTAAGTATCCTACGCTTCTTATTTTTTTGTACTTTAGTACCCTTCTAATTAATATCATCATTATTTTATAAAAAACATTCATATAATATTAAATTTTAATGATAAATTTATTCTATATATGATTTATAATTAATCTAACCAATTAGTTATTTTAAAAAAATATTATAATTTTATTTTAAAAATTATTTCTTTTTTTAATAAGAAAATTAAAAATACATTTAAACTTGATTTGTTGTGAGTTTATTGTAGTTAGTTAAATAATATATCACTCATTGTATGATTTTAATATTAAAAATCTATATTATTTTAACATTAATGCATAACTTTTAAATAATAATTGTTATAAGGGTATTAAAATGTAAAATATTATGAAATACAAGGTACTTAAATGTCAAAAAAAAAAAGTATAGGACTAGTTTTGTCAAAAGATAAAATCACAGGGTACAAATTTGTACTTATCCCTTATTATTACTATCCTATATGTATGCATGCTTATATGATGTTAACTTATATATTTCCTCTTTCTATTTGGATAGGCTCACGGTGCTAGACAGGATGCCCAGATCTAATTTCTCCAGTAGCAGCTCACCGCTTTTCAGATGATGGATGATAATGACGACTTTAAGGATGATGAGGCAGATGATGGAGTTGCCTCTACTGCTGATAACCCTTTGGCCCCTGGCATTTAGGATGCTGAGGATGCAGCTGATGATGATGGTGATAATGAGGATGCCGAGGATGAGGTGGCCGGTGAGGGCGATGAGGATGATGAGGAGACGAAGTCCGAGCAGGACTAGACTGTAGACTTAGGATTTGTTAGGGGATGGGTAGGCTATTAGGCTCTTTTAGTAGGGTTTTTAAACAGATTTTGTACATAAATATTTTGGATTATATATCAGATCATCAATTTTCTTTTTACTCTAATGCTTGTATTTCTCTTACTTTTCTGCTTTATGATTGAATGCACAACCATTGCCATCCAATTTCGGGCCAATTTTTATCAAACCGGACCACTTTCGCTATTTTTTCTGCCGAGGCACCGCCTGTTGAGTGAAGAGGCGCCACCTCTTTGTTGAAGAGGTGATGTCCCTTCATAACACAGAGGCATATGCCTCTACATGCTGAGGTGGTGCCTCTACGGTGAGGCGGCGCCTCAACGGCCCAAACTCTGAGATTTTATAATTTTGTCCCTCTTTAAATGTCTATAAATACCCATTGTATCAAATAATATATACCACAGTCGCCCCCAAAGCTCCAAAAATCCCTAAAAAAAACTTAAAACCATGACAGAGCACAATCTAAAATTAATTCGTCCTGTCTTTTAAAGTTTGGGTAGAGAAGATTGGCAAAAACTAAATCATTTTTATCTATTTGTCTTTAGATCTCTTCATCTCTGCATAATCAACTATCCATTTTTACATACAGTTGCCCAATTTTAGGATGCACAGAATCATTTCTTCAGGTTTAATAGCTTTGAAATTTGCCCCCTGCCTAAAGAATTTGGAACAATTCTTGGTTACCCAAATGATTCTTCCAAACAGAATGCAGTTCCCACATTCGATCAACCAGATGAAAGAGTTATACAACAGCAGATGGCTCGCCTGTTCAATATCCATCCCTCATCTTCTCTTGTGCATGTCTCAGGGAATGGGATAATATTTAATTCTTTCTTGAAGGCCGCTGTAGCTATTAATAGCAAAAAGGTGTACTGGCATCAAATGATTACTTTCTGTCTGTATGCTCAGTTCTTGTTAGTTTCCTCCTTAGGCGACCATGATCTCAAGATCATGCAGATCCTTGATCAGGTTAAGTTTGGACTCAAACCTATGCCCATTATTCTTACTGAGACACTGATCATCTTGGATAAGTTGTCTGCGACACACCGCTTTGCTGGGAGCCTTATATTGTTAGAGGTGAATTTCTTTTTCTTCTTTCTTTTCCTTTTCTTATTTTTCTTTTTCTTTTTTTTTTCTTTTTCTTTTTTTTAAAAAAAACCCTCCCTTTTTTAGATTTGTCTCCAGGAGAAATTGAGGCTATTGGCACCCCCACAGAACATTACCAAGTATAAGGTAAAGTAAGTGCGCACTCGACCATTACAAAAGTTTCTGGTAGATCTAAAGAGTGGTTAGTCAACTTTCCAGATGCTGGAGTTTAGTGGATGTGTCCTTGGTGGAACATCAAGCATGTGATAACCCAGATATATACGCACTATGTTCCTCTAGCCGGACTACACTTTTGCTCTTTCTATTATCCAACCCGTCTATGTCACTAATATGGAGAGAAGCAGTTGATTGTGGAGCTCACTCATAGTTTTCAACCTGGCCTTCTGACCCAGAATTTTATGGAGAACCTGTCAACCTAGCCACACCGTACCATTAGGTGAGGCATCTTATTGGATGGAGACATCACCACTGATGATCACTACAAGGCGTGGATTCAATTGTAGCTGACATAATAAGATGAGTTTATCAAGAATTAGAAGACTAGGGATCTATATAGAATTAGCATGCAAGAAATGAGAAAGAATAAAAGAAAAAGAACTTAGATTTATTTTCTTCTTTAGTTTCAGCAACTTGATTAGATTTAGCTCAACTCCTATGATGTCTTTCCTTTTAGTTATTCTTATTGTAATAAGTATTTAATGCAACTTTTGATAGAAATAAAGGTAATTTAATTCATTTAATTTAAGTACAATTGTACATATAAATTGCTTCTAACATTTCTCCTATTGTTCGGTAGCTTGCCCTTGCAAATTTTCCAGCCAACTATTTTATACTCTCTATCTTCTTTTATTTATCCTTAACTTTTACCTAGGCTGCCCGTTTGCAGAGTTTTCAACCTAGTAGGATTTATTTTTTATCTCTAACTTTTGCCTAGACAGCCTCTTTTGAGGTTTTCTCATTAGTGAGACTTTACAGAAAGTATTTTTTGAGCTTGTCTAGGTTGATAAAATTTTTAAACTCATTCTCTTCTAAGTTTGACAAAGTGGCTACACCCTTTGAGAATATTTTCTTCACAAAGTAAAGCCCCTCCCAATTTGGCGTGAATTTTTCCCTCGGATCAGTAAGGAGTGGTCTTGTGTGTTTCAATACCAAATCACCTTCTTTTATCTTTCTTGGTTTGATTTTCTTATTGTAGGCTCTGGCAATCCTCTTTTGATACAGTTGTGTATAATATATGGCTTTTAATCTCTTCTCATCTAACAATGCCAACTATGCCAGCCTGCTTTCCACCTATTGATATTCTGAAACTTTTGGCTCTAGCAGGACCCTCAGAAATTGGATTTCCACTTCCACTGGTTGTACTACTTCACACCCATATACTAATGAATACGGGGTAACTCCAGTATATGTTCTTACAGTTGTCCGATATCCCCACAATGTAAACTGTAAATAATTAGACCAATCTCTGTAATTTTCTATCATCTTTACTAGGATCAGCTTGATGTTTTTATTTGCAACCTCAACTATACCATTAGCCTGAGGTCGATAAGGAGATGACGGGTAATGCTCTGTCTTATGGTGTCGTAGTAATGCAATAGTTTCTGATTGAAACTGAACCCTATTATTAGTCATAATGTGATGTGGTAACCTATATCTACAGATTATGTTTCTTTCTATAAATCTTGCCATCTGCTTTGACCTGACTGAGGTGTATGACTCAACTTCAACCCATTTGGAGAAGTAATCCACTGCCACTATAATATATTGATGCCCATTTGACGTGATCGGCCTCATTTCCTCTATTATGTCAATTCCCCATACAACAAAAGGCCATAGAGATGTCAACCCTTGAAGTTCCATTAAAGGCAGATGGCTAGCATACCCGTAAGCCTGACAATTGTGACACATTTTTACAAACTTTACTCAATCTGATTCCATGGTCAGCCAAAAGTATCCTTGATGAGTTATTTTCTTTGCCAACACTGTACGGTTCATATGGGGTCTGCAAACACCTGCATGCATAGTTTTTATAATCTTCTGAGCCTCTTCCTTATCTACACACTGTAAGTGTACCCCAATTGGCATTCTTTTGTGCAACATACCATTGTGACTGATAAACTATCTAGATAACATCTTCAGGGACACCTTCTCCTTCTTATCTGCATCCTTGGGGAACTGGCCTGTCTCTAGGTATTTCTACAAATCATAAAACCATGGCTTTTTCCTTGGTCCCACCGATATTACCCTTATTTCTTCATAATATGGAGTTTTAGACTTTGCTAAAATCAAAGGTTTAGCTGAAGTTTGTGTACCACTTTCCCATATTGAGGCTAATGTAGCCAAAGCATCTACAACCTGATTATCTTCCCGAGGCAAATGCACAAATCTGCACTAGCTAAATAAAAAAGTAACATTGGCCAAATAATTCACATAGAGCCTCAGTTTATCTTCTTTAACTTCCCATTCATTGGAGACCTGCTTAACTACTAACAACAAAACCTGTAAACTATTATCTCTTCTGCCCCCATACTTCGTAAAGCTTTCAGTCTGAATATGCATGCCTTATACTCTGCTTGATTATTGGTCACCTCAAACTCTAGTCTTTTTGCCATGGGAATCATTTCACCCTTGTGAGTGATCAGGATTACACCGATACCTACCCTCTTGTTATTAACTACACCATCCCTACACCTTAATGGCTCCCAGGTGTTCATCGAGAAATTTCAGTTCCCATTCCTGATTGTCATCCATAGGATTTTATGCTAAAAAATTTGCAACAACCCTTCCCTTGATTACTTTCCTTAATAAGTATTTAATATCAAGCTCTGTAAGCAGCACTAGCCAGTAAGCCAACTTTCCTATGAGAGAAGGAGTTTACTGAAGGCATTTCAGAGGATTATGCTTCGATACTGCTTAAATCTTATAGGATTGGAAGTACTGTCGAAGCTTTCTAGTCACCCACACAACTGATAGACATATTTTCTCTACCAAGTTGTAATTGGCTTCATAAGGTAGAAAATTTTTACTTAAGTAGTACACAACGTGTTCCACTCCATTCTCATCTTCTTGTGCCAGCATTGAATCTTTTTAAGCAGCTTGAATATCGGTTCACATATGGTAGTTAACTTAGCTATGAACCAGCTGATGTACTGCAACCGTCCTATAAATCCTCTCACCTCTTTTTTTATTTTTGGAGCCGACATCTCACTAATGGCTTTTATCTTATCCGAATCAACCTTTATCCCTCTCTTGCTGACTATGTGGCCCAATAGTTTAGTTGAGGCAACTCCAAATACACACTTCTTCAGATTCAATCTCAAGTTATACCTTTTAGCTCTATTCAGGAACTTATCTAGGGTATCAAAATGTCCTTCTCTAGTCAGAGACTTAACCATCATATCATCCACATATACTTTAATCTCCTTATGGATCACATCATGCAGTAGTATAGAGACAATCCTCTAGTACGTTGCCCTAGCATTCTTCAGCCCAAACAGCATTACTAAATAATAATAGATTCCCCATTCAGTGATAAACAAGGTTTTCAACTTATCTTCCTCAGCCATCATGATCTGGTTGTACCCTGAGAACCCATCCATGAATGAATACATTGCATTGAAGCTGCACCATCCACTAGGGTGTTTATATGAGGCAACAAAAAATTATCCTTTTAACATGCCTTATTGAAATCCTGATAATTAACATACATTCTCACTCTCCCATCTTTCTTTGGTACCAGAACTATGTTTACAAGCCATTTTATGTCATTGACCACTTCAAGGAACTTTACTTTCCACTACTTTTCAACTTCTTCTTTAATCAACAATGCCCATTCCGGTCTCAACCTTCTTCCCTTCTATTTGACTAGCATGGTGTGAGGGTATGTAGGGATCTTATACTCTGCAATCTCATGATCTATCATCGATATATCCTTATAGCCCTAAGCAAATACTTTCTATCTTTTTATTAATATTTCTTTCATTTTTTCTCTCTCCTTATGAGTAAGATCAGAAGTAAATAATATGTGTTTAGGGTTCTTAATTATGCCTAAATTAAATGTTTCAGTTTGCACAGAATTAATGTCAAATACATGCATGAAATGATCATCACAACAAGAATAACCATTAAGAAAGACATCACACAAGTAAGCAAAATCAGACTTCATTGCATTCACTTTAGAAAAAAACAAATTATTAGTTTCAAATAGTTCAGCTAGGGAAACATCAATGTCATTATAAAAAGTGTCAATAAAAGAGTTCTGGACAAAGGTCTTTAAGTCTGTAGCCACATCCTCACTCTGACTAGTGTCTCTAGTAGTGGTCTCTTTTCTCTTTGTAGCAATCTCTTTTCCTTTAGAGTCCTTGTCAGCAACAGCATCCTCAGCTTTCCCTTCAACATCCTCCTTTCCAATGGCGAGCTGATAGTAGCTCCTCTAGTACCTATTGTCCATCTGTGCTTTCTCTAGCCAAATAATCCATAAATATCTCAAATTCAGGGACTTTCCTTCCTTCTAGAAATAGAGACTCTGGTTTACCTTTATAGGGACTGTAATTCCCCTTCCACATAAATTTTTCCCAGCGTGTCAATTCCTCCTCACTATCTGGTCCATCTTTCTCTCTATGATAACCGAGCCCATGCTTTAAAATCTATAGCTTATCCTCCATAAACTCCAGTAGTCTAATCTGATTCATCCCTAGTCCTAATCCTGGCAGGAAGTCCATGACTATCATCATATTTAGAACCTTCTCCTCCATAATATCTTCATAAATCATGCACACCTCAAAGCCTAGATTTAGAGGGATTTCCTTAGGAGCCAACTTCAATATTGTGGTGGTTGCCTCAGTTCCAGCAGTAATAGTGACTATTTTCCCCTCATGTGAAAACTTGATATTTTAATAGAGAGTGGAAGGAACTCCTCCTAGGGGATGAAACCAAGGTCTCCCTAATAGCACAGTAAAAGTGACCGAAATATCAATCATATGGAGAGTGACCCAAGCTTTAATGGACCTAGTCTTGACTAAAGCTCTGAATGTGCCTTCTACTGATCTCTTGGTATCATCATATGCCTTAATAATCATGTCAGTGGGCTATAAATCAGCAGCAGTCAAACTAAGCCTCAGCAATATCTTCAAAGGGCACACATTTATGGCTGACCAATTATCAACCATCACACAGTAGGTCATCTTTCCCTTTATCGCAGCTTTGATGAATAAAGCTCTATAGTGATCCCTCCCCTCTAGTGGTACATCATCATTTGTGAAGATAATATTTCCTTTAGGTTTTTGCATCAAAGAACTCACCAACTGTTCCAGGGTTATGCTGGCTAAAACCTTATTCTCATGTAACATATGTACTATGGCATCCCTATGGATTTTGGATTGCATTAATAGCTCCCAAATACTAGACACCATTTTCTTTGGTGGTTCTTTCTTTAGTTCTTCCTTCTCTTTAATTTTAGACTCAGCTTCAATTTCATCTTTTTCAATTGGCTCTTCCTTCATCTTCCCCTTTTTATGTTCAGCTGATGCCACATGCTCAACCACCCATTGTGTTTCACCTTCCCACACATCAATACCTTCCTTGGTTTTCTCATCATCAGAAGACCAAATATCCATCATGTTCATAAATAGACCCTTCTCATGGGTGGTTTCAGGTTGGGTAGGTTCGAGGTAAGTGAAGGAGTTTAGCACTTGTTCTTCTGTTAAACCAGTACCATCATCAAAACTTGTTAATTTGGGGGTGGGACATTTTGGTAGTTTGGTAAGGGATTTATTTGGGTGTTTGGCTTTTTAGTTTTTAGGTCAACTATTTTTCTAGAGTTAATAAGGTCTTAGATTTCATGTTTGAGACAGGTGCATTGATTGGTGTCATGTCCAATGACTTGGTGGTACTTGTAGTAGAGTTTCAGGTTAGCTTTGGGAAGTGGGGTTTTCGGTGGCAAAGGTTAAAGAAGTCTTTTCTTGATGAGCTTTTTTAGAACTTTGGAAAAGGGTCTTCCAAGATTAGAAAATTATCAAGGTTGTCCAATGGCATTTATCTAGACATTAGTGCTTGGTCCCTCTTTACCCCTAGATCTCCCCCCAAACATTTTCTTTTCTTGAGCCACATCTGTCTCTTTCTGAATCCTAAACCTGTAGAGCTTTTCAAAGTTCCTAATCCCCAAGTCTTTCAACTTTGTGGCAAGTGGTGGGGCACATCCCTCAATAGCAATTAGTAACTGATCTCCTTTGGCTGGTTGATGTCTCATCTGAGGCAGCTTACCACTCCAGCTAGTTAGGTAATTAGCAAAAGATTCATTGAATTTCTGCTTGGTGTTTTGCAGATGCCTCAATGATACCTCCAACTGAGAGTTCAAACCGTACTCTTTTATGAATGTTGAATATAACTCCTTCCAATCAACTTGCATATGAGGCTCCAAAGAGTAGTACTAACAAATTGGTGCCCCCTTTAAAGACATTGAAAACTGCTTCATAATTTGGGATTTAGTCAGCCCAGTTATTTTCATATAGGTGACACATACTTCAAATGCAAATGGGGATCCTCAATACCCGAGTATTTTTTCATGTCGGGAAACTTAAACTTTTTTGGCAGCGGATCTTCATCATCTAGGTCCAAGTCACTGTAATCCATTAAAGTATCCATCCCCTTCTCTTTCATCAACAGTTGTATTTGAGATCTCATCTTTGCCATTTTCTTAGCCCAATCTGACTTTTCAAAGTCCCCAATAGGTTGAAATTCTTACTTAGGAGGATCAGCAAGCACAATTTCAAGATCATTATCCCTATCTCTAGATTTCCCAATAGTGACTTCAGCCTTATCCAAATCAATTGGCTGCTTTTCCCTAGCTGTCTGAAATATTTCCCCGATTACTTCCCGGATAATGTTCCTAGTATCAACAGTAATTTCCTCTTTTGATTGTCTCTTAAAGGCTTTTCAAATAAAGGTTATTTGACATTGTTGCAGTTTCAGTCAATGATGTAGCTCTAACCGGTGTAGCTTTGACTAGCCACCCTTTGCGAGTGTGTGTTCAAATAAAGGGCGGAGGATCTATTTCTGCAAAATAAAGGGTTAGAAATATACATGACATGTATTCATGATATGCAGATGATTTTTATATTTTTTTAATATTTAAGGGGTTTAAACAAAATAAACAAACAGATAGACAAACACATATAAGGTCTCAATAACGTAGCCTTCCAATTTTATTCCTCCCACACTCCTCTTCAAGGTGAGTCTCTTACTTAGGATTTTTGGTCTATATTTTAATTATCAATAAGGGATCATAAAACTAACGTACATGCATAAGCTCTCGAGACGGAACAAACAAGTAGCATATCTCTTCCATAAAACTAAAGTCCAACATAACGGGCCATGATAGAATGACTAAAGCCCAATCTAAAATAGTTCATCATTATTAGGCTTGGGCTTTATGAATGAGACTACTGTATGGTAATAGAATACATGCATTTAGGGAAATCTTAAGGATAGTTGCTAGGGCACTACATGAGCTGAGATTTAGGTAAGGTCAAAGGCTCCCACAACTTCATACTCTCTTTTCGTCTCCCCACTCAAGGGTCCAAACAACCTAGTCAATCATATTCCACTATGAGTGATAATAGTTGTATACCTTACCACCAGGTTTAAGTGAAACACAGACAGCAGAGCAATAACTATTATCGAGTTATTGGGACTGTGTGCACAATATGTGAAAATGGTGTAGTGAATGCAGAAGGAATAACTAGATAATTAAAAATAATAAAATATAAAACACTGGAATTAGTTTCTTTATCCCCAGTGGAGTCGCTACTGTAGGCGACGGGGTTCAGTATGCGCTTAAGTATTTGGCAACTATGGTACTATGCGGGCTCAAGACCCACTAGGAGTTTAACTTTGGGTCTTTTTACAGGCTTTGGTTGGAGATGGGAGTCACCACTCGGATAAAAGACGGGACACTTTTACAGCAACTGTATTCTACGGAGGAAGCCCAACAGCAGTCCTTAGAGATTGGGTCTGAAAATTAAGTATGGGCTTTTGAATGGCCCACCCGACCTAGCAATCGGCCTCCGTTTGTATTTTATATTTTATTATTTTTAATTATTTAACTATTCTTTTAATTACATGCAAATGGCTATTTTAATCCAAATAATTTTTAAATTTTATAATTTAATCCAAGTTTATTTATTTAGTCCAATTTTATGCAATTTGGTCCTTGATTCATACATCCATATATCACATACACCATTCATCATAATCCAACACAAAATAATAAAATAAACAACGAAAATTAAAAGCATACACAAAGAAAAGGGGAGGAGAAAAGAATCACATCCCTTTTTTATGTAAATAAATTTAAATAAATAAATCCTAAATTAGATCAAATAATGGCTTAATCTATTATTCTTGACAAACTGCCAACATAGGAATAAGTTTAAATCTCCAGAAGATAAATCCTACAAAAGAATTAAAGAGATTAGTAAATAAAATAACAAAAAGTGAAAAATTAATCATAGAGGTATCGCCTCTATGATGTTGTGGTGGCACTTCATCAGGGAAGGCACCACCTCTAGTCCAACAGTTAAAAAATTTAAATATGATATTAACTAATAGAGGTGACACCTCTTTGGAACAGGGGCGGCACCTCTACGAAGAGGTGGCACCTTTATTCTCCTGCAATGATCAGTTTTCATAGAATTCACATTAATCAACCTAATTGTCCCATTAACACCACAAAAAAGTCACAAAACAACTAAAAATCACTGAAGGAGTAAAAAAGTATGCACTACAATCACAAGAATCAAAAAGCAATGTGCAAAAAATTAAAATTGAAATCAAATTAACAAGGGAAGTATTTTTATTGTAAAAGTGAATTTCGAAATTAGTTTGCCTTCAGATTCGATCTAGAATGCCCTAGCCTCTGGAATACTTGAATTCTAGCCTTCTTTTCCTTCTTGCTTCTGGTTTTTCTAATTTTTTCTTCTATTTTTTTCTTTTTTTACTCCCAAAAATTCCCCCACTCACAAAGATTAATCCCTCTATTTATAGAGGTTTTAATCACTTAAAATCACATTGAACCACGTCCCTCTTCTACTTCTTTTCCTATGAATGTGGGAGAGGAGTTATAGAACGTAGGGGAATCCTATGTTCTGTATTAATGGGTATTTATTATTTTTTAGCTCTGAACCATAGAGGCGTCGCCTCTGTGGTAAAGAGGTGATGCCTCAAGTTTGCCCTCAGATTCAGTCTGGAATGCCCTAGCCTCTGGAATACTTGAATTCTGGCATTTTTTTCCTTCTTGCTTCTGGTTTTTCAAATTTTTCCTTCTGGTTTTTTTCTTTTATTACTCCAAAAAATTCTCCCTCTCATAAATATTAATCCCTCTATTTATAGAGGTTTTAATCACTTAAAATCACATTAAACCATATCCCTCTTCTACTTCCTCTCCCATGAACGTGGGAGAATCCTATGTTCTGCATTAGTAGGCATTTATTATTTTTTCAGCTCTGAACCATAGGCGTCGCCTCAGTGGTGTAGAGGCGGCGCCTTAGATTTGCCATCAGATTCGGTCTGGAATGCCCTAGCCTCTGGAATACTTTAATTCTGGCTTTCTTTTCCTTCTTACTTCTGGTTTTTCAGATTTTTCCTTCAGATTTTTTTCTTTTATTACTCCCAAAAATTCCCCCTCTCACAAAGATTAATCCCTCTATTTATAAAGGTTTCAATCACTTAAAATCACATTAAACCATGTCCCTCTTCTACTTCCTCTCCCATGAACGTGGAAAAGAAGTTACAGAATGTGGGGGAATCCCACGTTCTGTATTAATGGGCATTTATTATTTTTTTAAGCTCTGAACCATAGAGGCATCGCCTCTATGGTGAAGAGGCGGTTCCTCTATGGTGTAGAGGCAGCGCCTTAGTTTCACAGAGGCGGACCAGCATCTGGGCTCGGTTCGTTGGGTTATTTATTTAGGCTAAGTTAGCTGGGCCATGGGCTGTTTAGGCTCTGATGGGTTGAATGTATTTTGGGTTTGGTTCTTTTTAATGGGTTTTGGACATTTCTCAAGCAGGCCAGAATCTAATTTCTTTGCTAAATTGGGCTTATCTGTCATTTTATCATCATTGAACTTTTCTTTATGGGCCGGCTAAACCATGTACCTACATTATATATATATATATATATAATATTTTTTATTTATAATTTTAATATTTATGTATAAATTTTTCTAATTAATATATTTTATTATATAATATATAATAAAATATATTAATTAGAAAAATTTATACATAAATATTAAAATTATAAATAAAAATATTTTTTTAGTTATATAATTAAAGAATACACTTTAAAAAATTATAAAATAATAAAAAATTTATTTAAAAAATAAAATTAATTAACCGAAAACATACCGAATTGAACCGAGTTAGTTCGGTTTGGCTTGATTTTTAGTCTATAATCGATTCAGTTCGGTTATGAATTTTTAGAAAGTTCGGTTTGTTGATTTTTACCAGTTCAATTTTTAACCAAAACCGACTGTGCACACCCTACTTGTTGGATTTCGGGTCACAGTCAAGCAGCAGAAAATAAAAATTTTAACCCTAAAAACCCTCACAGGATCTAAATAGATCGATTAAATCAATTAAAACTGTGTTTAGAATCTTTCTAAGACGAGTTCAAAGGCAAGATTGTAGGAAGGAAAAGAGGAGGTTCACTCCGGTGACACCCTACCTCGAGCTTTTTGTTTTCTTCTATCAGAATACAGACGAAACTAAAGAGCAACGTCTTCTACCGGTATCCACATGAACATAACACTCAAAATAAAGCTGGTGTGCTAGCACCTTTATTCTCAATTTTCTCTCTCTGTATTTTTCTCAACATAACGTATATAAAAATGATAAAAGATGATACAATCACAAAACCCCTATATGATATAAATATATATATCATCTAAGGTTTAGTCTTTCATAAATACCAAAACTCCTTTTTGGTTTATCATTATCCATATATTTGTATTTGTATATATATCCCAAAATTATTTTAGATATATATATAAAGATATTTTTCCTTTTAAATTTAATTATGGTAACTATTACCAGAAATAAATTTTAACTATTTACACATAAAAGAAATAACTATCTTATTGGGCTAATAAGCCCAATATCTATTTTTGGGCCTGTTTTATGTGTGACCCTGTAGGTTCACACAACATTGGCAATGGGCCTTCAATCTCATTGGTCGCTCATAAATCATAAGTGGCCTCTAATAAGACAATATGACTACCCAAGTCATGTGAAGGTTAATAATCCGATACAACCTATTTAACAATAATATTACAATCTTTTTGTCACATGATATCTTAGATTGAATATAAGGTATGGTTTATATCATCTTTAATAATTCAATCATATTATTTCTCGATCTCAATTAGACTAAAATTAATAACTCCTTATCAATTGATTTCCAGTACGGCCATGCATTTATATTTAGACTAATTTATCGAGGGGCCTATAGATATCCTCCTTATGATTAATGAGGGACAAATTCTTTCTTGATCACTCATACTCCTTACATGATTCATTTTATATCCAATCACAATCTATTATATCATCCTATTAAAGATAACATTACAATATGTCAAAATATAAAACTCATCATGCAGGACTCTATGATGATCTCAAGTCAGAGGACTACAATAATATCATTGTGATGAGAATAACTTATGATAATTATCCATGTAGTATTCTCATAGTGGGTCAATCCAATACATCCTATGTACCTATGACTTGACTTTGTATCTCATATACATGATCAGTAAAACATGATCATCAGTTAACCTCATACTAACCTTCATTCATTATTTTCCCACAATAATAACTGACTATGGATGATTTAGAATATAACTCATTTTTTATCTAAGAGTTTTACTATCAAGTCACACACTTGATGATCTCAGACAGAGTTAAACATTAATGGAATTTACCAAAGTTAATATGATAAAATGCCTCTTTGTTATAATGTAAAATTGACAAAGTCATAATATGGCCATAATATAATTAGTCTAGGGCACATCACTAATAATCTCCCACTGGCACTAGGCCCAATCAACATTGTATCTAATACCCATTGACCTAGTATGACTCTCATGCTTAGGTTATGGAAGAGGTTTAGTAAGTGGATCAACAACATTGTCATGTGTAGGTACTTTGCATATCTTTATGTCTCCCCTCTCAATGATCACTTGAATGAGATGGTAATGCCTGAGTATGTGTTTGGATCACTAATATGATCTAGGTTCCTTAGCCTATCCTATGGCCCCATTATTATCACAGTATAAGTCAACTAGATTTGAAATGCTAGGAATAACACCCAATCCAGTAATAAACATTTTAATCCAAATTGCTTCTTTAGTTGCTTCTGAGGTGGCTATATACTTAGCCTCTGTTGTGGAATCGACAATAATATCTTGCTTTGAACTTCTCCAGCTCACTGCACCTTCATTCAAATAGAACACATAACCCGACTGCGATCGGAAATCATCCTTGTCATTTACAACTAGCTCATTTTCCTTCCCACAATATAGTAAAAATGCATCCTTAGTTCTTCTCAAGTACTTAAGAATATTCTTGACTGCTATTCAGTGACTCTCACCTGGGTCTGACTGGTATCTGCTCGTCATGCTTAAGGCATATGAGACATCAGGTCGAGTACATAACATGGCATACATGATTGATCTAATAGTAGAAGCGTATAGAATCTTACTCATAGGGTCTCGCTCATCTTGTGTTATTGGACATTGAGCCTTGCTAAAACTAATGCCATATGACATTGGCAAGAATCCTCTCTTAAAGTCTTGCATACTAAATCTATTCAGTACCTTGTCAATATATGTACTCTGACTAAGCCAATAAGGCTCTTAGATCTAACTCTATAGATCTTGATGCCTAAAATATAAGCGGCTTCTCCTAAGTCTTTCATTGAGAAATAATTCCCTAAGCATGTCTTAATATTTTGCAAAATAGAGATATCATTTCCAATGAGCAATATGTCATCAACATATAGCACTAGAAAAACTATTGCGCTCCTACTAACTTTCTTGTAAACACAAGGCTCATCTTCATTTTTGTGAAACCAAACTCTCTGACTACTTCATCAAAATGAAGATTCCAACTCCAAGAAGCTTGCTTCAATCCATAAATGGACCTCTAATCTTGCAAACCTTTCCAGAATTCTCAAGACTGACAAAATCCTCAAGTTGTGTCATATACACATCCTCGAGTAGGTTTGCATTAAGAAACGCTGTTTTGACATCCATTTGCCAAATTTCATAATCATAGTATATAGCTATGGCAAGGAAAATCCAAATGGATTTAAGCATAGCAATTGGTGAAAAAGTTTCATTATAGTCAATACCTTATATTTGTTTGAAACCTTTTGCAACTAGTCTTGCCTTAAAGGTATGCACCTTGCCATCCATATCAGTTTTCTTTTTGAAAACCCATTTGCACCCTATGATTTTTAAACCATCAGGTGGATCAATCAAGGTCCAAACTTTATTATCATACATGGATTGTATTTCTGATTTCATAGCTTCAAGCCATTTCTAAGAGTCAGGGCTACTTATGGCTTCTTGATAGGATGTGGGTTCATTTTGATCCACAATCATTACATCATTACCATCAATTAAGAGAAATCCATATCTCTTAGGGGTTTGACGTATCCTATCAGACCTCATTAGGCTTTGTGGTACATGTACAGGTTCAATAACTATTTGTTGATTCAACTGAGGTTCCAAAGGTGATTCAATGCTAATTTATGTTTCTTGAATTTCTTCAGGATGAACCTTACTCTCACTAGTTCCTTTAGAAATGAATTCTCTTTCCATAAAGACACCATTCCGAGCAACAAACACTTTATTCTTAAAAGCATTATAGAAATAATATCCTTTAGTTTCTTTAGGATATCCTACAAAAAGGTATTTATCTTATTTGTGTCCTAATTTATCAAAAATTTGACGCTTCACATAAGCCTCACATCCCCAAATCTTAAGAAAATATAAACTGGGAGACTTCCCAGTCCACATCTCATATGGTGTCTTTTGAACCACCTTGGATGTAACTCTGTTCAATAAGAATGCAGCAGTTTCTAGAGCATACCCCCAAAAGGATAATGAAAGATCTTATTGACTCATCATAAATCATACCATATCTAATAAGGTTCGATTTCTCTGCTCAGAAACACCATTCCATTGTGGTGTTCCTGTCGGAGTTAATTGTGAGACTATCCCACAATCTATAAGACAGTTAATAAATTCTTGGCTTAAATATTCACCACCTCGATCTGATCAAAGTGTTTTAATACTTTTTCCAAGTTAATTATGTACTTCATTTTTGAAAATTTTGAACTTTTCAAAAGATTTAGAGTTATGTTTCTTTAGATAGATATAGCCATATCTACTGAAATCATCTGTAAAGGTAATGAAGTACTGAAAACCTCCTCTAGCATTAGAACTTAGTGGTCTACATACATTTGAATATATGAGGCCCAATAAATCATTGGCCCTTTCACTATGTCCAGTAAAAGGGGTCTTAGTCATTTTTCCCATCAAACAAGATTCACATGTATCATATGATTCAAAATCAAATTAGTTCAATATTCCATGTTTATGGAGTGTTGAAATGAATTTCTTATTTACATGGCCTAAACGTCAATGCCAAAGGTAGGTGGTACTTAAATCATTAGATTTAAATTTCTTTGTATTAATGTTATAAATGGACTTTTCATTAGTGTCTTCAATATTCATAATATAAAGACCATTCATTCAAGGAGATATCCATAGAAAATGTTATCATGAGAAATGTAGCATTTATTATTCTTAATAATAAACTCAAAACCATCCTTGTCCAAACAAGAAATAGAAATAATATTTCTGCTTATAGCAGCTACATAATAATAATTTTCCAAACTCAAAACAAGTCCACTAGGAAAAGTTAATTCATGAGTTCCTTTCCTGCTTAAGAACAATTCTTAAGTTTCTATACCAGTCAAGGAAGTTAGTCCTATTGAGCTTATCCTTCTCAAGGATTGATTGCAGTGACAAGTTAGATATATTGTTTGATGCCAGTATCTACAACAAATATATATGCAGAGAATAAATCATTAATGAGGCACAGTTTAAATCCCAATATTTACATCAAATTAATCACCCTCTGAATCAACTTGATAATAACAACAATTGCACTTATAGTGGGCCAAGATCCATATTTCATCTCACTTTAAGTAAGCTTTGATCCATATTTAGGTAGATAACACTTAACCAATTATATCTTATGTAACTCTTGGATACCTATGGGATTTGACATCACATGTCCTAACTAGTCCCATTTTAATGCCCTAGGTCCAAAACCATTTTGATAACCTAGTTAAGTCTAACCATTTCAAACATATAAATATCACCATTATCCCATCTTGTCTCACCTAAATGGCTTAATATACCCTGCTTTGGCAGAACCTATATATAGCAATCCAAGCCTTGACAAGTGTTGATTATGGAAGGCATTTATGACTTACTATTAGTTGAGGGTTTTACTCATTTTAATCATGTTTGGTCATTATAATGTTGCATCATATACATACCATCATATGTATAGCATCACATATATAGCATAGAAATAAAGAAAATATCATAGTATGTCATGCATCATACAATATTCATAAAACATAAGAACATATAAACAATTTATTTCCAAATTGATTTATGAGGCAAATCCACTTGTGGTCAAAGGGCAGCGCCTCTAGTAGGGTCCGGGGGTAGTGCCCCAGGTGGCGGTCCCACTAAATGTTTAACATTTAAATCACAAACCTTAACTCGTTCAATGAGTTATAGCTAAAAACCCTAAATGTTTAACATTTAAACAAGTACAACTCAGGGCTGCACGACCGTGCATAAACACGGCCATGTGACTTTTCTGCACGATCGTGCGTGACCTATTGCGGATATTATACTCACAGTCATGGCGGCTGTTTGACCTAATTTTTCCATTTAAGGTTAAGGTACGTTCACAAGCATGGCCATGCGGTCTCACTACACGGCCGTACAATCTGTTCTACAACCTATTCTGCCAAAAACCCTAATTTAACAGTGATCAATTTAAACTAATTTAACACTGATGATTAACATTTAATCATGTTTAACTGTTAAATAGATATTAATCAAATTAATATCTTTAATCTATTTCAATACGGATTAATTAAATTACCAAAATCAAAATAGTTCTTATAAGATTTTGAAAACATCTTTTCAAAACATGTAACACAAATCATGTACATATCACATATATACACTCAGAATCAAAATTAACCTAATCAAACTATAAGTGGCTCTGATACCACTGTTGGGTTTCGGGTCACAGTTATGCAGCGGAAAATAAAAATTTCAACTCCAAAAACCCTCACAGGATCTAAGTAGATCGATTAAATCAATTAAAACTATGTTTAGAATCTTACCAAGATGAGTTCAAATACAAGATTGTAGGAAGAAAAAGAGGAGGTTCACTCTGATGACATCCTACCTCGAGCCTTTCATTTTCTTCTATTAGAATACAGATGCAACTAAAGAGCAACGTTCTCTACCGATATCCACACCTAAAACGAAGCTGGTGTGCTAGCACCTTTCCTCTCAATTTTCTCTCTCTATGTTTTTCTCAAAAGAACGTATAAAAAATGATAAAAGATAATAGAGCCACTATATATATATATATATATATATCATATAGGGTTTAGTCTTTTATAAATACTAAAACTCCTTTGTGGTTTATCATTATCCATATATTTATATTTATATATATATATCCCAAAACTATTTTAGATATATATATAAATATATTTTTTCCTTTTAAATTTAATTATGGTAACTATTACCATATATAAATTTTAACTATTTATACATAAGAGAGATAACTATCTTATTGGGCTAATAAGTCCAATATCTGTTTTTGGGCCTGTTCTATGTATGTGACCATGTAGGTTCACATAATATTGGCAATGGGCTTCTAATCTCATTATTAGCCCATAAGTCATAAGTGGCCTCTAGCAAGACATTATGACTACTGAAATCATGTGAAGGTCAATAATCCGATACAACCTATTTAACAACAATATTACAGTCCTTTTGTCACATGATATTTTAGATTGAATATAAGGCATGGTTTATGTCATCCTTAACAATTCAATTATATTATTTCTCAATCTCAAATAGACTAAAATTGATAACTCCTTATCAACTAATTTCAAGCACGACAATGCATTTATATTTAGTCTAATTTATTGAGGGGCCTATAGATATCCTTCTCATAATTAGTGAGGGACAAATTCCTTATTGATCACTCATACTTCTCACATGATTCATTTCATATCCAACCACAATCTATTATATCTTCCTATTAAATATAACATTAGAATGTGTCAAAATATAAAACTCATTATGCAGGACTCTATGATGATCTCAGGTCAGAGGATTACAATAACATCATTGTGATGAGAATAATTTATAACAATTATCCATATAGTATTATGATAGTGGGTCAATCTAGTACATCCTATATACCTATGACTTGACTTTATATCTCGTATATATGATCAGTAAAACATGATCATCAGTCAACCTCATACTAATCTTCATTCATTATTTTCCCATAATAATGACCAACTAAGGATGATTTAGAATATAACTCATTTTTCATCTAAAAGTTTTACTATTAAGTCACACACTTGATGAGCTCAGATAGAGTTAAACATTCATGGAATTTAACAGAGTCAATATGATAAAATGCCTCTTTATTATAATGTAAAATTGATAAAGTCACAATATAGCCGTAATACAATTGGCCTAAGGCACATCACTAACACTACTTGTCCATATAACAATTTTTATTCTAGGGGTTGGCATTTGGTTCTGTTTTCGGGTTCAATTTAAATTTTTAAAATATAAAAATAAAAAATATTTTTGGTTTTAAATTGGTTTTACATAAAAATTTTGACTAACAAAAGACTGAATTATATTATTTATCATTAAAATATTTTAAATAATATATAAATATCAATAACAATTTTTTTTAAAATAACTAAAAGAGCATTAACTTAAATCAAATTGTCGTACATCATAGATGAAAGAGGAGATGTATATAACCATTCCCCTTGACCAGGCATAGAAGATGCTACTCTAGTTGTAGAATGAGCAGCATTATTCGTTGATCGTTTTACAAAGGACAAATAACTATTATATAGTTGATGTAACAAAGACCTACATTCCTGGATTACAAGACCAACTGGTGAAGAATCAAATAATTTCAATGAAATAGCTTGAACCAGTAGTAAATAATTCGATTCAATAACAATCGGAAACACTTCCCTTCTTATCAACCAACCCAAGGATTCCTTTAAAGCAACTACCTTAGCAAAAAGAGAATCAAATAGACCTTGCTTACAATCATGGAATTCCATTTGAAAGGTACCATCAGAATCCCTTACAACATAACTGATACTAATCCTAGCAGAGCCTAGATTCACATTAGCATCCACGTTACACTAGGAAACCCCTGGAGGAGGACGACATCATCTCACCTGGATAACAGGACTTGGAAGATGAGAAATTACCTTCTTTTTTGCTATCATCTCCTGCCACTGCTCTTGGAATATCTTTGCTTCTCTTAACAAAAAACCAGCAGGTTGAGAAGAATTCTTCTGCACTTTATCATTTCGGTTTCTCCACACATACTATAAAACAGTAACTAACAGACTTAGAAGTGAACCATCAAATCTTTGAATAAGAAACATCCACCAGCTCTAAAAATCATCTGCATAACTTACTAAATCTCCATAATCCAATAACACCCACACACTTCTAGCAGCTGAACAACTTACTAAGCAATGAAACTCAGACTCTTCAGTATAACAACACATAAGACAAAGCTTTTCAGCTGTAACCTTCTTCCATTTCAATGCCTGCATAGTTGGAAGACAACCTGAGAGCGCTCTCCATAAGAAGTTCTTGAATTTAGGATGAATATTCAGAGACTAACAACTTTTCCAATTAACAATATTAGCCCTCACATTACTACACTTTGAGTCTCTAATAAACCTATAACCACTTTTTACCGAATATTCCCCAGATTTGTCACCATGCCAGTACCAACTATCCTCGTGAGAAATTTAACTAATAGGAACAACCAAGATACTATTCATATCCCTTTCTAAAAAGATATCCCTTAGCATATCTAAATCATATGTCATACCATCTGGATGCCTCAATGAGTCCACTGAAACGTTTTCTAAACCTTCTGGTGGACTAGACTCAATATAAGGATTATTCTAATCCAACAACCAATGTTAACCCCAAACCTTAATTCTGTTTCCCTTCCCAACCTAAATTCTAGCCCTCTCCTTCAACAGCTTCTGAGTGGCCATTATACTATGCTAAGTGAATGATGGATTTTGACCCATCTTGGCTTCGAGAAAAGATTGATTAGGAAAGTACCGAGCCTTTAGCACCTGAGAAGCTAACAAATATGGTCTAGATAATAATCTCTAACCTTGCTTTGCTACCATGGCTAATTAAAATCATATAACTTTTAAAAAATAAGACCACCACCACTTTTTGCTCTACACAACTAATCCCAACTCTGCCACCTAATACCCCCATTTTGGTTACCTATGTTTCCCCACCAAAAGTTATTCATCATCCTTTCAAGCTCTTCACAAAGGGACAAAGGCAGTAAAAAATAGACATCACATAACTTGATAGAGTTTGCACCACAGAATGCAATAATACATCCTTACCAGCTCGTGAAAAAACTTTAAACCTGCAGCCTTGAAGTCTTTTCCAAGCTTTTTCTTTTATAAAATAAAACACCTCTTGCTTGTTTCTACCAATTATCGATAGGAGCCCTAAGTATTTCCCATGATTGTAACATTGTTTTACTCTAAAAGAAGAACATATATAATAAAAAATATCTTCTATAATATTACAGCTAAAAAGAATAGAGGATTTATCAAAGTTTACCATTTGACCAGAAGCCTCTTTAAAACAGCTTAAACAAGCTTTAATCGAATCACACTGCTTAGGAGAAGCTTGAAAAAATAAAAAACTATCATCTGCAAAGAAAAGATATGAGATTTTGGGAGCACTTCTAGACACCTTGATACCATGTAAGTCAACCACCTCACACCTCTATTGTAACATAGCAGTTAAACCTTCTGCACATAGAAGGAATAAGTACAGAGACAACAGATCTTCTTGATGGAGCTCATGACTAAGAACAATCAGCCCCATCTTTACATCTCTACGAACCACGTTGTACGACACTATAGACACAAACAATATAATCAGCTCCATAAATTGATCATGAAAACCTAAAGCTCTCAACATGTCATCAAGAAATTTCCATTCTACTCTATCGTACACTTTCGACATGTCCATTTTCAAAGAAGCCCACCTAACTTTTCCTTGGGTTTTTCTCTTCTCATAATGACTAATCTCACAAGCCACCAACACGTTATTAAAAATAAGTTGACCCGGAATGAAGGCACTTTGGGTCTCTGAAATAACCGAATCCAACACCGGCTTCAAGCGATTAGCAACATCCTTAGACATGATTTTGAACAGCACATTGTAAAGAGTAATAAGGTGAAACTTAGTGATCTTAGAGTGGTCTTCACCTTAGGAATAAGCACAATATTAGTAGCATTTAAATCTTGAGGAAGCTTCCTAGAATTTAAACATTCCAGACAAAAAGAAGTAATAGAGCTACTAATAACATCCCAATGATGTAAATAAAAACTCAGATTAAAGCCATCTGAACCAAAACTCTTGTCCTGATGCATAGATTTAAGAGCATTAATAATCTCCTCAAAAGAGAATGGTTTGATAAGATCCTTATTTTGCTGACTAGTAACCCTAGAAGCAACTTTAGAAATAACAGCATTATTATTACACCCTTTTGAAGTAAAGATACTGGAGAAATAATTTGTAATATGCTATCTCAACCTTGAGTCCCACTCTAATCTCTATCCAAAAGAATCCATCAAGGAAGAAATTAGATTTTTCCTATGCCTAGTAGAAGCTTAGGCATGAAAAGCTTTAGAATTAAAGTCACCATCCCTAAGCTAGAAAAGTTTAGCTCTCTACTTCCAAAACTGATCCTGCTTATCAAATAAAGATTGAAGATGTTGATGAGCTTGAGAAATTAACCCTAAATCTCCACAATAGTCCCTTTTTAATCTACCTAGCAACCGACAGTGCTTAGCAATCTTATGGGAAAAATTTTTATTAACCGTCTCACTCCACCTAGAAAGCGCAAATCCACAAAACTGGAGCTTTGAAATAACACTATTAAAAGAAGCTTGAACCAACTATCCCGTACCACCTATTTACACCCATCCTCCAAAGACCATAAATTCTCATATTTAAATTTACGCCTAATAAAAGAAGCTCAGGCTAAAAGCTTTAGATGAAGAGTCGTGTGATAAGAGGAACACATAACCAAATTAAAAACCTCCACATTAGGAAAAATAGAAAGCCAATCCTAGGTGCTTAGAACTCTATCCAATCTTTCTTCCACATGAGCTCTAGTACCTCTACCTTGCTCCCAAGTATATGCATAACCCTTCATACCCACATCAATCAGCTTTGAAACTTTTATGGCCACCCTGAACCCATTAATAAGAGAGATAGGTTAAGGAACCAAACCCTTCTTTTCACTTCTTGCTATAATGTCATTAAAATCCCTAGCGCAGCACCATGGAAGATTAGAAGAAGAAGCTATTTTTATAATAAATCCCATAATTCTTGATGTTTACTTCTCTCAGGGCACCTATAAAACCCATAGAACCACCAATCATAATAGTTCAAAGAAGAGACAACAACATTAATGTAATTAGAGCATAATCCCAGAAGCCGAATACCTAGATCATCCTTCCACAATAGACAAAGCCCACCACTATTATTTAATCCAGGAATATAAAATAATTTATTAAAGCCCAACTTTTACTTAACAAACTGAATACGAGCCAATTTCACCTTACACTCCATAAGAAAAATTAAACAAGGCTTAATTCTAGATACCAAATCTAGAAGTTCTTAAACTGTTTGTGGGTTGCCAAGCTCATGACAGTTCTAACTCAAGAGATTCTTAATGCTCTATGGGCCTGGTTACCAGGACCCACCTCCATAAAGACCATTAAAGCCTTGCCTAAACACCTCACTTGACCCATTACCATTCTCCACTTGTTCAAGGCCTGAAGATTTTAGTCCGTCACATAACCTTTTCCTTTTGGGATTCATAATGACCAGCCTATTAGCACTATCTCCCTTCATCTGTCACTTTCATATAATCTGAGCTAATTTTGCAATCAGAAGTTCCCATTGTTCTACTCAATTGGAAACTTCCTCCATTAATGGGATTTTAGAACTGACCCTTGCCCACAAATAAAGGACCATGACTGCCTCTCTGTCCTAAATTTTCAAGAGATGATTTGGTGCTTTGAACATGATCGGAATTAATCACCAATCTATCCCGAAGCTATCTTTCACTGATCCCCGTAACCTGACGTCTCATCGGAGCACCTAGCCAAGTACCAAATAGCTTCTCTACATTCTTGTCCGAAAAGTCCATAAATTTTTACAAAATGTTTTCCCATGGCCAATAAGGCCACAGAAAAAACAGATTGAGGCAACCTTTCATACTTGAAATTCACCTAGGACACTTCCTCACATGACTTTTGAATTCTTATTCTTTGTTTAAGAGGACGCTTTATATCAACCGAGATTCTAGTACGCATGTATTCCCTCCACACACTTGTGAAGTTAGATGGATCAGAATGCAGATATTTACCCATAAAATTTCTAATGTCCATGGCCACACGTTCAGACATAAAACCAGAAGGAAGGTCATAGACCTGCAACCAAAACTGGGTGGCAAATAATGGAATCTGATTATAATTCTTCCCACTCTTCTTAGAACTCAAGAGACATAAATGATGATCAAATGTCCACGGTCCACCCTCAATGACTCTTTCCATATCCATCTTCTGAAAAAACTGAAACAAAAAGATATTATCATCCATAACCGTGATACAAAGGCCTTTAACAGGTCTCCATAGAGATGTCAAAGTGTTTTTTATAGCAGGGATGTTAATGACTTTATCAGTCAAAAATTGACCAACTAAACACTATTTCTCTTCTTCTTGCTATTGAGCCTTTTCCCTTTCAAACAATCCTAGAACTGGTCCAGATTCCTCCTTGTCCACCACCATTTTCATATATAAATCAAAACACAACTGATTATCATTGGAACTAGAACTCGCCATGATGTTGGAAAAGACAAAGAATAGCTTTTGACAAAAGAAAAAGCAGAGAGCAACGAACGACAAAGATACCCTACCAATAGATAGGACTACAAAGCAAAACCTGTCAAAAGGCAGGACTAATTTTTAATGTTATTAATAACAATTTAAATCCAAAAAATCTTAAAATAAACTAAATATTTGGAAGTTTGGTCTGCTCAATTCAGTTAAATTTTTAGAAAGAAAAGTTCAATTTGTTCGATCTAGTTCAGTTCGATTTGATTTTTTTTATATTTTGATTTAATTCAATTTTTGAATTTATAAATTCGATTTATTCAGTTTTAAATAATTTTAATTTGGTTCTGCCGAATTGACTAAATGTTCACTCCTACTAACTATTAATTAATTTTTTATTGTACTGTTAGTGAATTAGAAAACTTCATCCTATAAAAGATGAAATAAACTTTGAATCAAATTTAATAATATTTATTCTTTCATTAAATCACACATAAAAAGTGTAATGGTGTGGGAGAGCCACCTCCCCAGTTTTCAAATTAAAAAGGTGCATATAAAGTTGAGGGATTTTGTTAGAAAGTCAGTATTATTCCTGTAAACTCTTTCATAATTTCATTTTAACTACCATTTCTATTACAAGAACACCATGCCTTTCTATAACATCGCATAGTTTTATTTACACGCATATGTTTAGCACGTTAAATATGGTTGAAAGTAATATAATAAAGTTTCATTTAGAAGATTAAATTAAAAAATTTATTATAATACGTTTTACTATAATACATTATACAGTTTGAAACTCACTTCAACTATTTTCATGATCCATCAAATTAATCCCCTTCTATTTGAAGTGCTTACAAAAATAATATTGGAGCTGTAAATAATTTAGTTACAAGTTGTAATATTCAAGAAAAAATAAAGAAAGAGAGAAATAGAAGAAAAAAAATAGAGAAGAGTTTCGCATTCAACTCGTTCAATCAAAAAGTTAGAGTTATTAGTTTATCAATATAAGTGAGACTTACAAAAGAAAAAAAAAATTATATGTTGTGCAGTCTGTATCAATAATAGAATTTTATTAGAAACAAAACATTGATATCAATTTTAACAACTTAATTTTTTTACAATTAAATCATCCAATAATAATATGCTTATTAGCTCCTAAACACCAAACAACAAAATTAAACCCATCAATAAAAATAAAATAGGAAAACGCATAAATAGTATTCTGTGATTATATGTATATACATCCCATTTCACTTTAAAACCATATTGAGCTATATTATTAGTTTTAGTGGTATAATATTAATACATTATAAAAATTCAGAAATGAAATAATTTCTCAAGTGGTTTACTATCAAATCAATTATTGAAAAATTTCTAAGCATGATACAAATTTATTTTAAAAATTAAAACTTTTTATTTTTCATAAAATGAAAAATGTATGCTAATTTAATTTATTATAAGATCATTATAGTCGGTTAAGTATCAAACTGAAAGAAAAAGAGGGAGAAATAATAAATCACAAAGAGATATAGTTTACTGATCCTTTTCTCCTGCAGCAGAAACCGTGGTAAATATGTTGATCAGAGCCTTGACTACTAGAGTAAAGGCCATATCTTCACAATCTAAATATCAATGGAATGATCTAGAATGAGAGAAAATACACAGAGTATTTTGGTGTAGAGAGAGGAAAAATACGCAGAGTATTTTTCTTTTTCCGCGTTTGTTTTTGGGTTAGGTTATACTATGTTACATAAACATAAAATATATATACTCTACAAAAGAGTAGGAAGTAGACTTCTAATAGGAGTCTTTTACACCCAATTCAAAACTTAAACGAATTAAATCATGGGTGTATATTATCTAACAGTTAAGAATATACATTTTACTACATAAGATAAAATTTGCCATGTGACACTTTAGCTCCTAACAATTTTTCTTTAATTTCTATAATTAATTTTATTTTTATTATTCACTTTAGAACATATTATCAAGCATTAATTTTTTTTATTGGGATAAATACAAAAAATTGTTATGTGGTATTTTTCATAACATTTAATGGTATGTGTTTTATTTTCTAATAATTTAATACTTTTTCAACTAATATCATCATTATTTTATACCCAAAACTTTAATATAATATTACTTTTCACTTTTAAAAATTTAATGAGAAAAATTTTATATTCATTATAGTAACTAATTATTTATTTAATTATCATTATATAATATTGAAAATTTTTATTTAAAAAAATTCATGATTTTTATTTTTATATCATTGTCAACTTTTTGTAATTTATAAATATGAATTAATCTAATTATATATATCAATTAATATATTATTACATTCATTTATTTATTTATTTATAATGAATATTTATTATTCATTTAATAATATTATTAGTAAACTTAAAAGCAAACTTAAAAATTATTTGATTTTCATTTTTAAAATTTTTCATCTAATATAATATATTTTTAGAGTTATAATATATTAATAAAAATAATAAATTTTAACTACTATCATGCCAATCAAAGCTAAAGATAAAAGTTACTCATATACTGTCTTTGAATTTTGTTGTCAATTTATATATATTTTTAGACTTTTACTACTATGAATTTATTTTTTTTAGTAATTCTTAGAATAAAATTTTAATTTTCTATGGCTATTATTTTATATACTTACACAATAAATGAAAATATTAAAATATAAATAATTTTTTAAATCTATCTATATTTATATCTATATCAACAATTCCTTCATATATTCTTTTTTATTTTTTAACTTTTCATATATTATTATTATTATTATTTTATATATTTATGATATTATTCTATTTTATTATTAAATTTTATTCAAATTTACTTAATATAACCCGCATTGCACAGTCCCTAAAATAGTTAAATGCAAAAATTAAAGAAAAAATTGATTGCGAGATTCGTCATATGGCAAAATTTGTCTTATATGACTTTTTTTTTTTTTTTGGCTCTTTACAAAACTACCCTAAAAACATATCTAAATAACAAAAATATCTACTGTTTTCATTAATTATAAGAATGCCCCTTTTTCCCAACAAATATTACACGCGTACCAACTCCTCATTAAGCTGCGTTTTTCTTCTTCAAATCACTGTCTGCGTTCTTCTTCTTCAGCTCCCTGCATCGCGTTTTCTTCCTTAAAGCTCAACACCCACATCGCTTATTCTTCCTTGACTTCTAACCCAAAATTTTCACCCTCTCAATTCAATCTCTAAAATCAAGTTCTTCTTTTCTTCATTCAAA
>CATIWO010214290.1:0-11625 GCA_949673435.1 Macaranga tanarius
TATTAATAATTTAAATATTAATTTAATGAAATACTAATTATCATATTAATTTAATAAAATTAATATTTATTAATAATTTAAATTTAAATATTAATTTAATGAAATATAATTTTATTATAAATAATTAAATATGTAATTCTATCTTTCATTTGTACTAATACTTAATATGATACTAATTTATATTATGAATTTTATTAATAGTAATATTAGTACACATGAAACTTTTATAAATCTAATTCTATTAATATTTAACTTTAATATATATAGTTTACATGAAACTATTATCCTAGTATTTGATTAACATGTAAGTTATACTAAAACTATGTATCAATATATGTATTTCTAATTTTCTATTAATACAATTGAGAATACTATCTTACACTAAATATATATAATTCTATTGTACATGATAGTAATATTAATACATATCAAACTCAAGTCTATATATATATATATATATATTAATACAATTGATAATATCTAGCTTACATCAAACCGAAAAGTAAAAAATATACAATTCTATGTAATAATTTAGTTTTATTTATTTTAAATTGAATTAACATTTTATTCAATGTTAATTCAATTTAAACTAAAAATTCAATTTAAATAAATAAAACTAAATTATTACATAGAATTGTATATTTTTTTACTTTTTGGTTTGATGTAAACTAGATATTGTCAATTGTATATATATATATAATGGATATGAAAGAATATCACTTAAGTTTTTATTCAATTTATAAATTTAAAATATGAGATATAAATAAACTGCTATATAAATTTATTTAATCTATTTATATATTCAAGGTATTATAAAAAAAATATGACTTATATGCAAGTTTATTTAATTTATTACATATAGTTTACATGAAACTATTATCCTAATAGATAGTTTTTGACAAATAATAGGCTGGACTAGTTACTAGTATGTAACATATGTTATTATTCAAATAATAATAATTATATAAAATATGATATTGATCTCAAAAAATAAAAAAAATACTAAATACTAATTGAAGTTTATTTAATTTAAAATGTAATTTTTTTGTTATAAAAATATTCAATTAATACATTAAAAAATTTCTAATATATATATATATAAATGGGTTAATACGTGTCTAAACGGATTAATAATTAATCGTGTTAACCTGTTTATTAAACATATTAATATATGTTTAAACAGGTTAATAATTAATCGTGTAACCCGTTTATTATACGTGTTTAAACGGGTTACGCGAGTTCAACCCGTTTAGACACGATTTTATTCGTATTTTAAATAGGTTGACTCGTTTATACTAAACCCAAACCCGTTTAACTTCTTGTCATGTCGTGTCATTTAAACGGGTCATGTCACATATTGCCAGCCCTACATTCGACAATCTTCTCCAAAGCCTACTCAATCTCAGAGAATTAGGCTTAGGCTTTGTAAATATGTCTTCAATTCCACCGAGTTCCTTGTTGAATCTATCTTCTTCTTTGTCATCTCTCCGTCTCAGAGATTGTGAATTGAGAGGCGAATTCCCAGGCAATTTATTTCAATGACCTCACCTTTAATTGCTTAATTTATATGGCAATGATAACCTCACTGGCTTTTTACCAAGGTCCAATTGGAGTAGTTCCCGCCAACTCTTGGATGTTTCTTTCATAAAAATTTCAACAAATTTAGAACCTGATTTTATCCGTAATCTGAGGTCTCTAAAAGAATTGTATCTTATAAGCTGCAATTTTACTGGTTCATATATAGCAGTATTTAGTAATCTTACGCAACTCAAAATTTTAGATCTCTCATCTTATGATTTCAATGGTCATATTCCACCATCATTTGAAAACCTTCAATAGCTCATTGCCTTAGACTTCTCATATAACAATTTGAATGGTCAGTTTCCAACCTCACTTGGAAACCTTCAACAGCTCACTTACTTATATCTATATTCAAACAGTTTGCACAGTGATATTCCCTACTCTCTCACAAACTTTAAACAACTCACTTATTTAATTCTTTTGGATAATAATCTCAGTGGTCCGCTTCCTACTTGTTTTTTAAATTTCACTCAATTTCATTTCCTTTATTTATATAATAATCGACTGACAGGGTCCATTCCTTCTCAAATAGGTACACTTTCAACTTTATTCTATCATGATTTATCCAATAATTTTTTTCAATGCAACTATACCATCCTTTTTATTTTAATTGGAATATCTAAACCTTAAAAATAATCAACTCAATGGTCATATTCCTCAATTTCAAGTCAACTCATTATATTACATTGATCTAAGCAATAACAAGTTGCACAAGTCAATTCCTTCTTCAGTATTCAATTAAATGGATTTAGAAGTTCTTATTCTTTCATTAAATTATAAATTGAGTGGAGGATTGTCTTCTTCTATTTGCAAGCTAAAATCCCTTTAAATTCTTGACTTATCCAACAATAGCTTAACTAGCTTCGTTCCTCAATGCTTGGGAAACTTCAGTGATAGCCTATCAGTATTGCATCTTAGTATCAACAATTTTCATGGAGCTATACCTGCTATGTTTTCAGTAGGAAATGGTTTGAGATATTTAAACTTCAAAGGCAATCAATTATAAGGATGAATTCCATCATCTATAGTCAACTGTAGAAATTTAGAAATCTTAGACGTTAGCAGCAATGAGATAGATGATGTGTTTCCCATTTTTCTAGGAGCTCTTCCGAATCTACAATTCTTGTGCTGCAAACCAATAAGCTCTATGGTTCCTTGAGACTTCCCATTGTAAATTTTTCCTTCCTTAAGTTGTGGATATTTGACCTCTCCAACAACACATTCAGCGGACCATTAAAGTTAAGTTGACATATTCTTCATATTAAAATTTAGGAATTAAGTTTGAATTTATTTTAAGATGAATTAATCAGTTTAATAAACGATATAAGAAAGTAGTTAATTGTGTAATAGTTTAGAGAACTTTTTTTAAAAAAAGGTCTTAGCCATAATGAACAGAGATGAAGAAGTTTTAGATTATTGTAAGTGGCTCATTAATTAAGGTACATCTTATAGCAGTTATCCTAGTCACATCTTACAGGCTCAACCTTTAGAGCTAAAAGTTAACTTATGAGGAAGAACCAGTGGTAATTGTTGCTAAAGAAAGCAAGGTGTTGAGGAATAGAACCATACCCTTGGTGAAAGTCTTGTGGATGAGGAAGCCACATGGGAACGAGAGAAAGATATAAGAAACCAATATCCTCACCTATTCTAGCCTAATTTTGAGGGATGAAATTTCCTAAGGCGGGGAGAATATTTACACCCGTGTACTAAATGCATATCCATCTATTATGCATTGTATTTTCATATTATATATTTTAATTGAATCAAAATAGGATAAGCATGTATATTAAGTTAGGTGTAGGTTTGAATTGAGGTTGGTATTTAGTTAATAAGCGAGAATTTTTAACTTTTGATGACACTTAATTTGAGTAAAATTAAGTGGAAATAAATAATATGAAGTCAAATTGAAGTTAAATTGAGGACTCAAGTGTCGAGGAAAGGTGTGGACTTAATTGGAAAGAATAAATAACATAAATAAAACAATTGGAAGCTTGAGGGTTTATAGGTAACTTAACCAATTTATTGAGGGCCTAAAATGTTATTTTACAAGATTTTTTTAATTTATTAAGTCTAGGATCATCCATGATTCAACTATCTGTTTGTAAAGAAAAAGGGGGATAATCAAATACATACATTTTGCTTATAAAGGAGAAGGAGAGATTAGAGAGAATTCTTAATTTCTTCAAGTTGGAGCTAATTTTCAAGGAGGGTTTGATAATTTAAACCTTTTTCAGGTAATAATTATCCTTTCTAGTTGTTAATTAGTAAGTAATTTATAAGTTTTGGTTGATTTTAGTTAGGGTTTATAAGCTGCAGATTTCAGGTTTTGGAGTTTTCGAATTTCAGTCTCTGTATTTTTATTATAACTTGAGCTAGAAGCTTCAATTTAAGTGTTATTTGATTCTATAGAAACTTTACAGAGTCCTTTATAACTTGTTAGTTTTAAGAATTAGCTGATTTGGCCTGTAGCATGGTTGAACGAAGCTTAACATTTTATTGCTCTTTCTGTCAGCATAACTTGAGCTGGTTGGATTCAGTTATTTATATTTCCCTCTGTAGGTGATTAATTGAAGTGAAATTTTGATAGAATTAACTAGGCACATATATCTAGGAACGTATAAAATTTGGGCTTTAAATTCGTTGTGAATAATTTCCAGTAATTTTTCAAAATTAGCTCTGAATTTTGTCCCCTAAGAGTAATTGAACTAAACTTGTGAAATTAAGTTTAATTACATGGTTTGCATATCATTTGGGGGGCTGCATGATAGGGTAGTAAGAAATTTTAATATTTTGATGATTTATAAATGAAATTGCATGTGTTAAGTACTGGAAAAGGAAAGGAAGATGTTGGTACAAATTGAGCAAATCAGTGATTAATTTATGTGTGTTTTGTAGGCTATTTTGGTGAGTAGATGTTCAAGCCCTTCTAAATATTTTTTTATATCAGCAATAAAATGAGCTTTTGATGTTGCTTTATGAACTTAATTTGATGTTTTGGAATTGTTCTAATTGATGAGTGTGAAATATGCATGTGATTAGCATTTGATTTTATTGCATATTTAGTCTAGAATTGCATTGTTTAGTTAGTTTTTAGTTAATTTAGTTAGTTTTATTATTTTTTTTTAGTTTACATAATTTTTGTGTTAAATAAGTAATTTTTATTTAGTTTGTGGTTATAGGATACATTTGAGAAGAGATAAAGATAAGGCTTGAAGATAAGGATAAGATTGAAGCTTAAAGTTAGAAGGCATCCTCGCAGCAGGGCACATGGCCGTGCGCTTGCCCATGTGCAAGTGGCACGCCCATGCGCTTGCCCATGCCTGAAAGGAGAAAGACTCAGTCATCAGAGCACACGCCCATGCGCATGCCCATGCACCTGACACACGCCCATGCGCATGCCCATGCCTGATTTCAGCATTTCAGAGTTATTTTGATACATGGGCATGTCCAATTGATGCATATCCATGTATGATGATGTGGCAGCCAACAAAAAGTGGATTTTATGCTAGAATTTGGATAGATAGAAGATCATCTTTTATCCTTATGATTAGATAGAGTTTGGGAGAGTTTAAATGATCTTTTTCATTAGGAAATTAGGTCATATATATATATGCAACTATGTTTTCTCAAGAGGGGGGCGGTCTTCAGTTTTTAGTTTTAGTTCTCTGCTCTCCTATTTTCTCAGAATACATTTTCATTTTAGTTTGCTTAGTAGAGGTGATACTTGGCTTGAAGTTAGAAGAGCAAGGCTTTCCTACAACATTATGGAAGGGAGGTTTTCATTGTATCAACTCTTTTATTTATTACTCATGTTTGGAATTATATTCATCCCATTTTCTTTTTCTTTTCTCTTTAATATGAGTAGCCAAATCTTTTCTAGGGTTCTTATTCTAAATTGACCATGTGCTTATTATGATTATGTTAGGTTGCTAGATTTAATTCATTGGTTATTGTTGAACTCAATGACATTTTAGGCCTGATCAACCTAGAATTGAATTAACACTATAGGCTTAATCGAGAGATAGGTTCTGTAGGAAATGGTAATAACCTATTGATTACTTAGTTAGTTGAGAGACAATTAAGTGGATCAATATTGATTAAAGGTTGTGTTTAAAATTGGAATGAAAAGGTATTAGGTTGGTGAGAGCCTGTTAACTTAATGTTGATTAATCTCTAGTTAATTATAGGTTTATCTGAGAGGAAAATCTATAGTTCTTATGATCCCTTCAAAATGAATTAAAGCTAGTATAGACCTAGTGGTGTAATTAATCCTTTGAAATGGTCAATTAAGAATAAGGAACTCTAGCTTTTAAAATTTGCATTGAATTTATGTTTTTACCTATCTTAATTTAGTTTAATTTCTTTGAATTATCAAATTCTATTTCGTTGTCTAAACAATCAAACATTGTGAGTATTGCAGTATTCAACCTATAATCCCTATGGGATGATATCTTTATTTACTACTTGATATGATTCTGTATGCTTACGGATTGGTACACATCAAGTTTTTAGTGACGTTGCCGGGTATTGGCAAAGGAATTTATATTGTAAGAAAATTTTGTTGCTTGATTTAGACGTTATTTTTAATTTGTGTTTTTGAATTATGGTATTGCAGGAATTTATGTTGTTTGATGTACACACGTAGTGCAAGCAAACAAGGACTTGAATTAATACCACTTGATTTGGAATTAGAGAAGACAGTTCGTGAGAAAAAAAGATAAACAGTCATATCAAAACACTCACCAAGCAAGATGGATGCAAGAGACTTAGAGATTGACCCACCGAGATAACAAGTTCTTCAAAATCCTTAGAATGGTCAGAGAACCATGTGAGATTTTGTGAGTCCGAATGTGTAGGGTGATCAGACACCAATTGTGAGGCCGGCAGTAGCAGCAAACAACTTTGAAATCAAGCCAGCTATGATCCAGATGATCCAGAACTCACCATTTAATGGGCTACCTCATGAGGATCCATTTGGTCATATGTCTAGATTCTTGGAGTACTGTTCTACCTTTAAGATGAATGGAGTACAGCCTAATGCAATTAGGTTGATCCTCTTTCCATTTTCCTTAATGGATAGATCAAAGAGATGGTTTATAAGTCTGCCACCCACCTCCATCAACATTTAGCAAGAGCTCTATACAACCTTTTTCAACAAATACTTGCCACCTGCAAAAGTGATGAAGATCAGAAATGAGATTAACTCTTTCTTTCAAAGAGATGATGAAACATTTTATGAATGCTGGGAAAGATTCAAAGACCTTCAAAAGCAGTGTCCACCTCAATTGATTCCTTCATGGGATTTAGTGCAATCATTCTATAAAGGAGTCAATCATGCAGTTAGAGTCAATATTGATGCAACAGCTGGAGGTACTATCATGTCAAAAATACAAGAAGATGCCTTAGATCTCTTTGAAGAAATGGCTAATACACAGAGTTTGTGGTCAAATGAGAGGACCATTACAAAAAAGGCTGGATCAATCGAAGTGGACAGTTTAACCATGTTGAATGCAAAGCTTGATGCTCTGACAAAAAGGATGGATAAGGTGAACATGAATGCAATATCTACATCGTCTTCTTTATGTGAGCTATGTCAAGGAGGTCATCCTACCATAGAATGTCAAACAATGCAAGGGATGACTACAGAGGGAGTTAACTACATGGGCAACTTTAAAGGACCCCAGAACCAAGTCTATGGAAACACTTACAATCCGAGTTAGAGGAATCATCCAAATCTTTCTTGGGGAAATCAAGGAAATAACTAGTGGAGACCACAAGTGCTGCCAGGATTTGGAGGACAAAATATACAACAACCTCAACCTCAGTTTAAACAAGACAAAGGTTCATCCTCTGAGAGTTCAATAAAGAGCAAGATGGAGAAATTCATGGATGTGATGTCATCTAAGATGAACCAGCAAGATGAAGCTCAAAAGAGGATGGAGCAAATGATCCGAAATCACTCTTCTTCCATTCACAACCTAGAAGTGCTAATGGGGCAGTTAGCAAATTCCTTAGCAATAAGGAATCAAGGTGCATTACCGAGCAATATGGAGAAGAATCCAAAAGAACAAGTAAAGGCTATCATCATGAGAAGCGGTATAGAAATCCAAACCCCTAAAGCAACAATGGAGTATGAAGAAAAGAAGAATGAAGGAGAGGAACAACAGGATGATCAAAGGGCTGAGACACTAAAAGAATCAGAAGTGAAAAAGGAGAACGAGGAAAAAGCTAAGCTAAAGCCTTCACCAATTAAACCATATGAACCTCTAGTGTCATATCCACAAAGGTTAAAGAAAAAGGAGCATGACCAGCAGTTTGCAAAGTTTTTGGAAAGATTCAAGACACTCCACATTAACATGCCTTTTATGGAATGTCTAGCTCAGATGCCAAAGTATGCAAAGTTCTTAAAGGAGCTGATTTCTAACAAGAAGAAGTTACAAAAGTTTGAGACAATCACACTTACAATGGAATGCAGAGCAATCATCTCAAACAAACTGCCTTTAAAAAGGAAGCAACCAGGGCCTCTTACTATTCCATGTTCTGTGGAAAATTTATCATTTTAAAAATCTTTATGTGATTCAGGTGCTTCTATTAATCTTATGCCTTTGTCCATCTACAGGAATTTGGGACTTAGAGAAGCAAGATCAACAAACGTTCATCTACAATTGGCAGATAGGATAGTAAAGGAACCAGAAGGCATAGTAGAAGATGTGCTTGTACAACCTGGAAAATTCATCTTCCCTGTAGGCTTTGTCGTTCTTGACTTTGAGGAAGATGAAGATGTTCCATTGATTTTAGGAATGCCTTTCCTCTACACTGCTAAAGCTATCATCGATGTCTATGATGGTATGTTGACATTAAGGGTAGGTGAGGAAAGTTACAAGTTTAACATCTATCAAGGTATGAAATATCCTTCTGATAATGATTTGTGCTTTAGAGTTGATGTTTTAGATGATTGTGTATTGGAAGTCCAACAAAGGAGGTTGGCAATTTGTGATGATTTGGAGAATATTGAGAAGTGTATGCAGGTACATTCCACCCAAGATGAAGAACACTTTAAACACTAAAACGCATTTCCCCACATTCAATTACCAAACACTGAGCCTACACCACCATCAAACATAAAACCAAATGTAGAATTGAAACCCTTACCTCAATATTTGAGGTATACTTTTCTGGGAAAGAACCAAACTTTACCTGTGATTGTATCCTCTAAACTCACCTAAGACAAAGAGGAGTTGCTTGTAAGGATGCTCAAAAGAAGGATAAGAGCAATTGGTTGGCAAATTTCAGATATAAAGGGGATTAGTCCATCTTATTGCATGCATAAAATTCTAATGGAGGATAGATACAAACCAACCATCGAAAGGCAAATGAGGCTCAATCCAAACATGCAAGAAGTGGTAAAGAAAGAGGTGGTCAAGCTATTAGACACTGGAATCATTTACCCAATTTCAGATAGTTCTTGGGTAAGTCCTATCCAGTGTGTTCCAAAGAAAGGAGGAATGACTGTGGTGGAGAATACAGAAGGTAGACAAATCTCTACAAGAGTAGTGACTGGATAGAGAGTATGCATTGACTATAGGAAGCTGAATTTAGCTACCAGAAAGGATCACTTTCCACTACCTTTCATTGATCAGATGTTGGAGAGGATAGCAGGACATGCTTTCTACTATTTTTTAGATGGCTATTCGGGCTACAATCAGATAGCAATTGCTCTAGAAGATCAAGAGAAAACGATATTCACATGTCCCTATGGCACATTTGCTTATAGAAGAATGCCATTTGGACTATGTAATGCTTCAGCAACCTTTCAAAGATGCATGATGGCCATATTCTTAGACCTGGTAGAAGAAATTATGGATGTGTTCATGGATGACTTCTCAATCTATGGAAGCTCATTTGAAGGATGCTTGAAAAATTTAGAGCAAGTTCTTACAAGGTGTGAAGAGACAAACTTAGTGCTAAATTAGGAGAAATGTCATTTCATGGTGGAGGAAGGAATCGTTCTTGGACATAAAATTTCAACACAATGTATCGAAGTGGACAAAGCAAAAGTGGAGACCATTGAAAAGCTATAATACCCAATGAATGTCAAAGGAATCTGAAGTTTCTTAGGCCATGCAGGATTCTATCGGCGATTTATTAAAGATTTTTCAAAAATCTCTAAACCCCTCTGCAAGTTACTTGAGAAAGATTCACCTTTTGACTTTACTAATGAATGTAAATTGGCTTTTGACAGGTTGAAAGAAGCATTAATATCAGCTCCTATAGTTGTATCACCTGATTGGAATCTTCCATTCGAACTTATATGTGATGCAAGTGATCATGCAATAGGAGTTGTACTTGGCCAAAGGAAGGAGAATAAACTTCATATCATCTATTATGCAAGCCGAACTTGGAATGATGCACAACTCAACTATGCCACAATCGAGAAGGAGATGCTAGCAGTAATTTTTACTTTTGATAAATTTTGATCTTACTTACTTGGTTCTAAAGTTGTTGTGTATACAGATCATGCAGCATTAAAGTACCTTTTGAACAAGAAGGACTCAAAGCCAAGGCTTATACGATGGGTGCTACTGTTATAAGAGTTCGACATTAAAATTAAAGATAAAAAAGGATCAAAGAATGTAGTAGCTGATCATCCTTCAAGATTAGAACTGGAACAAGATGGAGATGAGAAGGAAGAACCAATCCAGGAGCTATTTCCAGATGACATGTTGTTAGCAATCCAAAGTATAAAAGCTCCATGGTTCGTAGATATAGCAAACTTTATCTCAAGTGGGAAGCTCCCAGAAGAATTCAATAGCCAACAGAGGAAGAAGCTTACCTATGATTCCAAGTATTATCTATGGGACGAGCCATACCTCTGGAAGCTATGCAGTAATGGAATAATAAGACAATGTGTAGGAGAATAAGAGACGGGGTCAATTATGCAATATTGCTATGGGATGATCAATGGTGGTCATTTTGGTCCACAGAGAACTACTGCAAAGATCCTTGAAGTAGGATTCTTTTGGCCCACACTCTTCCATGATGCTAGAAAGTTTGTATTCAGTTGTGATGCGTGTTAAAGAAGTGGCAACATTTCCAAGAAGGACGAAATGCTCCAATCGGGAATTCTTGAGGTAGAGATATTTGATGTGTGGGGCATAGATTTTAAGGGGCCATTTTCTATTTCAGATGGAAATAAGTATATACTTGTTTGTGTCGATTACGTATCCAAGTGGGTGGAAGCTCAAGCATGTGCAGTAAATGATGCAAGAGTAGTTTGCAAATTTTTACAAAGACTTTTTGCTAGGTTTGGGATGCCTCGAGCTATCATAAGTGATGGAGGAACACACTTCTGTAACAGAAACATGGAAGCATTACTAGCTCATTATAGGGTTAAACACAAAATAACTACTCCATACAATCCCCAAACAAGTGGACAAGTAGAAGTGAGCAATAGAGAATTGAAGAGAATTCTAGAAAGAATAGTGAGTAAGTCAAGAAAAGAATGGGCAAGGAAGTTAGATGATGCTTTATGGGCATATCGAATAGCTTATAAGACACCTATTGGAATGTCTCCATATAGGTTAGTCTATGGTAAAGCATGCCATCTTCCTGTTGAACTAGAACATAAGGCTTATTGGGCAATCAAAACTCTAAATTATGATTGCAAGAAAGTTGCAGAAAAGAGATTCTTACAGTTGAATGAACTGGATGAGATAAGAGAATTGGCATATGAAAACTCTAGGATTTATAAAGAACGTACAAAAAAATGGCATGATGCTAAAGTAAAGATTAAGAGTTTTCAAGAAGGAGATCAAGTGTTGCTATTTAATTCCAGACTCAGATTGTTTCCAGGGAAGCTCAAAAGTAGATGGTCGGGACCATTTGAAGTGAGCAATGTTTATCCTTATGGAGCTGTTGAGGTTTGCAACAATCGAGGAGAAAAGTTCAAGGTCAATGGGCAAAGATTGAAAATCTACCATGGAGGCACTTTGGAGAGTTCTCACCAAGTGGCCTTTTTGGCTGAGTCAACACTCTGAAGAGTAT
>CATIWO010214309.1:0-15736 GCA_949673435.1 Macaranga tanarius
TAAAAAATTAGAAAATTTAATTTATATAAATTATAAATTAAGTTCAATTTAAAAGTGTATTTTTCATGGTTAATGATATTTTTTATCATAAAAATAATTATGAAATATGTCCAAAAATATGATAACAATATTTATAAATACAAAAAAAATATTTTTTTACAACTGGAAATCAACAAATGTTCATTTTATCCTATATTTATAAATAAAATAATAACACCCTTAATAATATATAATTTCTCAATAATCATAAATAAACAATTATCCATCCAAAATATTATACACATCAATTTATAAAATATTACACATTCTCATTGACATTTTCATTGAAAAATATTGTCTCTAATTCCTGTTCATCCAACGAGATATTAGAAAACTCAAGAAATTCGGCATCTAATTCCGGTTTATTTTTAGAAACGGTCCCGAAACTTTATCTTATTTGCAGAAACGGTCCTGAAACGTTTCCGATAAGTTTCTGAAACGTTTCCGAAACGGGACACGACTCTTGATAGAGTTGTTCGTACGTCATAGTATATGGCAACATCCATGGGACAAGCAAGTGAACATTGAAAATGGGAGACGTTGATTTTCTCATGTGGCCATTCACTTAGTTAGGTACGAAGTTGATAGAAGGCATGGTCAACTTGCAACTTGTTCTAACTTCTAATGCGGGTGAAATGCACGGGAAAATACTGAACTTTTAATTTTATTTTAATTTGATAACTAAATTTTAATTTTAGTTTTTTTAAATACTATATTTTTATTTAGTTTCACAATAGTGACTCACAAACTCTTTTGGCACATGAACAATCCAAAATTATTATTTTAATATAGAATTAAGGATTTTTTACAAATAAATCCATAATTTCTATACATTTATTAAAAAATAAGAACAAATTTATAAATTATTTTTGATTCCACTTAATAAGACCAAAATTTTTAAAATTATTAATTATTTGAATATTTTTACATTAAAATATAAAAATTTGGTTATTTCGGTTAACCAAAATTTTTTGATACAAAATCAAACTGAACTAAATTTTGATTCTATTCATTTAACAAAAAAGCGAAAAATTCAAATGAACAAACCGAACTGAACCAAAATGAGTAGTTCAATTTTTGGTTCAGTCAACTCGAAAGGTTTACACACCCCTAAAATGAGATTGTAACATAAGGTGATTTAGAATATGAAATAATTTACATGTTGTACAATCGATATGAACAATATTTCTGATAGCAACGAATTATTAAAATGTTTTTTTTCAATTTAATTATCTTGCTATATCATTAATAAATATAGAATAAAATTATAATTTTATAAAAAAATTGCCCATAATCGTCATTCTTCGATTATATTGTATTTAATAGTTAAAGAAGTAATAAATATTTTATGTTAGCGATAATAATTTTTTATAATAAAATATTCCTTTTTATCACTTATTTATTAATCAAAATGAGAAGTAAATAAGAATTTTTCATGGTAAAAAATACAGAATTGAGATGGTGTCGAAATTGATGTAATGTCATATAATATGGCAACATCCATGGGACAAGTAAGTGCACATTGAAAATGGGCGACGTTGATTTTCTCATGTTAGGTACGAAGTTGATAGAAGGCATGGTCAACTTCTAATGCCTTTTTATTTAGGATAAATCCAATGTCTGGTCCCTAAACTTTCAAGGTTTATTTTATTGAGCTCCTTAGCATTTATTTGGTTTTATTAAGCCCTCATATTATTATTTTCATCTTACTAAGGACTTTTGTAACAGTAGTTAGGCAAACGAGATGCACTTCTCGTTAAAAGAGAGTGAATATGTACAGTTAAATTGAAAAATGTTTAAATAATAAAATTAAAATAATATTTTAATAAATAAACATTCACCATTTCTACTCTCCCAGTCCAACCTACACCGATTGCATCATCCTCCATTTCTCTTCTGCCATTACTCCCTTTGCCAATAATAACAACATCTTCAATCTCTTATTTTCTAGAAAGTTAAAAATCACAAATACCCAATAGATCAGAACCCACTAAACAATATCACTTATAGAGTTTCAAAATTCATAAATATCGTCTCCATTACTCTGTCTCTCTTTAGTTATGATTCCATTAGCATCATTGATCTTCATTAACTTTATTTATTAATTAGCATTGATTCTCCATCACCACTAAAATACGAACGTTGATTTTAATATGAGTTGGAGATTCTCCCTCCCCTAGTTGTCGCTAGGGGTGTAATTGAGCCAAGCCGTTCGTTCGACTCGTTAAAAGTTCATTCAAACTCATATATTGAAGCTCGTTTAATAAACAAGTCGAGCTCAAACTATGCAAAATTCGGCTCGTGAATAAACTCGAATAAGAGCTCGCGAACCGACTCATAATTTTAATGTATTAATAATTTAATTTTAGATATATAATATATAAATTTTTACTCTATCTCTCTTTAATTATGATTCCACCAGCATCATTGATCTTCATCAACTTTATTTCTTAATTAGCATTGATTCTCCATCACCACTAAAATACGAACGTTGATTTTAATATGAGTTGGAGATTCTCCCTCCTCTAGTTGTCGCTAGGGGTGTAATTGAGCCGAACCGCTCGTTCGACTCGTTAAAAGCTCATTCAAACTCATATATTGAAACTCGTTTAATAAACGAGCCGAGCTCAAACTATGCAAAATTCAGCTCGTGAAAGCTCGTGAACAAACTCGAATAAGAGCTCGTGAGCCGACTCATAATTTTAATGTATTAATAATTTAATTTTAGATATACAGTATATAAATTTTTATTCATTTAAATATTTTAAAATATATTATTACCAAAAATCATAATTTTACAATAAATTATTTAGTAAATAATTTATTTTAAATTTTTTTAATGAATAATTTAAATTTATACATTATATTTTTAGAAGTTTTTTTAGTTTTTTTAGATTCGTTTAAGCTCGTGAATGGCTTGCGAACACTTAGTGGCCTAATGAACTCGGCTCGATAGCGGTTCGATTAAAAATGAACCAAACTTGAACTCGGCTCGGTTCGGCTCATTTACATCCCTACTCGCCACTCGCCACTCGCCACCATTACCATATATATTGTCTATATGCCAAAATTCACCATTAGTAGCACATCTTTCTATTTGTTTAAATCTCTTAAGAGTAGCAACGTATGCATATAATCACTTGGTTCGTCAAAGGAAGAGGCTTCATAAGAAAAAAAATTAAAGAAAACATTTATCATTGAGGACGTATTATTGGTGAGAGAAATAGCAATGCTAAAGAAGACACTTTGGATGCTTGATAAAATACTCGATGAAAATAGACAAAGCAAATAAGCTAAAACATAGAAGAAAGCCTAACAGATTAGATTAGCAAGAGAAAAGTTAAAAGTCTCGTAGCTTTATTTATTTTTTATTTCAGTTGGTCTTTATCAAGTTTCATTTGAGTGGTTTAGAAAGAACCATCTAGGTAGATGGAGTGCAGAGTGAGGTTTAATTGATAGATATGTACCATTGCATTGCATATTAGATGTTTGTAAAAATGCCAACCTAAAATTCTAGCACATGTACATTTTTTCACTTTTTAAATTATTTTTTTAATACCATATAACGGCGTTAACTACTTATTAGTGCTGTTTACCAGTAAAAAATTACAGTATAAGGATTTAATAAAGTAAAAATAATAATACGAGGGCTCAATAAAACCAAATAAATGTTGAGGGACTCAATAAAATAAACCTTCAAAGTTTAAGGGCCCAATAATGGGGTTTTTTTTTTTTTTTTTTTTTAAAAAAAAACTATCCTTGCTACGAACTCAAACATCATGGAGGCATGCTACATGCAGGAACTAAGCTTATATTCATGCCTAACGTTTTTTGGGTGTAAACAAATCAATTCGAATCGAGTTAAATTTTGACTAATTTAAATTTGGTTCGTTTATAATCGATTTGAACTCGAGCCAATTTTACTATGTTATTTGGTGTTCGCGAGTTTTAAAAAATTTTTAAAAATATAAATTATAAATTAAAATTATGGATCAAAAATTTTAAAAAAAATTATTTACTAAATAAATCATAATATATTTATTAAAATTATGCCTTTATTCTAATAATATTTTTTAAAAATATTTTTTATAATAAAAATTTATATATTATATACCTAAAATCAATTATTAATACATTAAAATTACGAGTCTGTTCACAAACTTTTATTTGAGATTGTTCATGAATTTCATGAGTTAAGCTTTACATAGTTTGAATTCGTCTCGTTTATTAAACAAGATTTAATATACGAGTTCGAATAAAGTTTTATTAAGTTAAGTTCCGAATAGCTCGTGAGCAGCTAAACTCGTTTACAGCCATATTATCATCCAATTATAATAATTTAATATTCTAATTTTATTAATAATAAACATATATGTTAATTTATAAATAAATTTTATTTTTATTTATTTTAAATAAGATCATATAAACATTTAATTTCATGAGACATTTGAATGTTTACGATCATCTCAAAACTTCTTATTTTTAACGTTTCAATTAAATTGAATTTATTTTGTTACAAATTATAATTGAATTAATTTAGATATAATAATATTAATTAACAAAAATTTAAAATTACCAATTATAATTTATTTACAAAATTTATATATTACAAAGTAAAGAAGTTTATATAGACTTGGGCTGCTCACAGACGATGGCAGTTGGAAAATGGATATTATCATCTCCTTACCGTCTCCAACCACAAACACTAAAATACAACTAATTTTATATCAGAATATAGTTTCTACAGTAATTTTACTTCAATACATTATATCATTTTTAACACCAAAAATAATATTTTTTGTATATCTCATTTTATAATATTAATATATTTATCACATTACACCCAAATTTATACCATTTATTAAAATTTATACATTTATAACATTAAATGTTTTTTAATTATATTTATTTTGTTTATTTTTAAATATATATTTGCATTTAGATAAATTTTAAATTTATTTAATAAAAATATTGTAAATAAAAAATATTTTGAAAATATATATGTATATATATACACACTAAGTTACATACTTAAAAAAAAAATTAAAATGCATTTGGCGAATACTAGCTACGCAAATATGCGCAGCTACTGTTAATCACACCAAAACACACATTTTGGTGTGAAAAATGGATATTGGTTGGAGATAAAAAAAAAAAAAAAAAAAAAAAAAACTCATTTTTCACACCAAAATGGTGTGTGGTTGGAGTTGGCTCGCACGCAATCCTGGGAAGTGATAAAAGGCCAAGGCAGCGGGGTTCAGTGCGCGCCCAAGTGTTCGGCGACCACGGCACTGTGCGGGCTCAGGGCCCGCTATGAATACAACTTTGGGCATTTTTAAAGGGCTTTGGTTGGAGAATGGTCGTCATCCAGATAAAATCCGGGACACACTTTACAGCAACTGGATTCCACGGAGGAAGCCCAGCAGCCGTCCTCAGAGATTGGGTCCGGAAACTGGGTATGGGTTTTTAGCGGTCCACCCGACCTTGCGATCGGCCTTCGTTTGTATTTTATGTTTTATTATTTTTAATTATTTATTGAATTACATGCAAATTTTCATTTTTATTCAAATAATTATTCAATTTTACATTTTAGTCCAAATTTAATTAATTAGTCCAATTTACATGCAATTCTATGTTTAACATCATTCAAAAACAATCAATCAAATAAACAATAATAAAACATAAATAAAGCATACAAAGAAATAGAGGGAGGAGAAAAGATTATAAATCCCACAATTAAAAATAATTAAATGAAACAATAAATCCTAAAATTCTAAAATAATGAAAAATTTCCATTATTGTTGTTCCAGCACCATCTTTAAAGATTCAAAAGTCTCCATGTATCATAAGAATTCTACAAAAATAACTCGAGAATTAAAGTAAAAAAAATAAATTATTTAAGTGCTCTGTGGGACAGAGGCGGCGCCTCTTTTGATACAGAGGTGTCGCCTCTGTGAATGAATAAATTGGCGGTGCCTCTTCAAAGAGGTGTCGCCTCTGTATCTGCAGAAAATGCACAGTAGAAAATAAAATGAATTAAACAGGTATAAAAAAAGATCCAGATATTACCAATTACAGTCACAAAGTCAATATGACTTCAACGCATATTCAAATAAACATAAACTACGATTCTAAAACAATCAAATATTAGAATGAATGAAATTTTAAACAAAAGCTAAAAAAGAAATGAAAATTTATTGAGAAATCGAATTTGAAATTAGTTTGGCCCTCAGAGGTGGTATTTGAATAAGCTTCTTTGTCTATGGACTTCGGACTCTATCTTCCTTCTCAGTTTCTGTTCCATTTTTTCTTTTTTTTTTAGCTCTCTTTTCTTTTTATTTTTTTTAGTTCAAGTTGCTAAAAAAAATCCTTCTTTTTCTGTCTTTCTTTTCTTTTTATAGGGGCTGAATAAGCCCTAAATGCTTATTCTCTCTCCCATGAACGTGGGGCGACCCACATTCCACTATTTAAGACACTTTAATTTTTTTCAGTTACAGACTCGGAGAGGCGCCGCCTCTCCAAATGAAAAGGCGCTGCCTCTTAAATGGAGAGGCGACTCCTCTTCTTCTAGAGGCGGCACCTCTGGGCTTTCAAGGCCCAAAGGGCTTGCTCTGATGGGCTTGGCTCATCAGACCAAACGAGTCTGGCTCTTATGGGTTGAATCTCTCTTTGAATTGGGCTTAGTTTATTAATTTCTAATTAATTATAAATTTTAAAGGGGTTTAGAGTTCGGTTCCTTGACAATTGGGCTTTAGCTGCCATTTTTCATCACTGGGCCTTTTTTTTTTAGCCGGCTAAACCGTGGTGCCCACAGTTTGCCCCCTGATTTTTTTAGAAAACCGAATAATTTTCTAAATCGTATTTTTCAAAAAAAAAATAAAAAGAAGAAAAAAGATGAATTCATAGATTAAAAAGGATATTCTTCAATTCTGGGATCCTGTCGCTAAACCGTCAGCCTCGAGGTATAACCCGAGAGGTTTTGCGGGATTAGTTGATTTGTTGTTTCACAACAGCGTAATTGTCATACTGTTATCCTTAATGTTCAAAATCAAGAGGTTAAATCTACGCAACCGTCATCCTTGATGTTCAAAATCAAGAGGCCTCGTCTTATGTGTCGTCATCCTCAAGGTACAATCCGAGAGGCTCAATATCGATGCTTCACGTCAATGCTTCGCATTTGATTGTATCAGATAACAATTTTCAGGTATTAAATAGCAATTTGTTATATGGGGACCAAAGTGGTAATTTGCCAATTCAATATAAATTCAAATTCAAATTCACTTTTCATTTTCTTCTTCATGCCTAACTTCTTCTTCTTCCTTCTTTCAAACATAAACATTATGGATCTTGCAGCGGATCGTACTCCAGCCCGTCCCGATTGGATCGTAATAGCCCCGGAGGCTCGTGCACCTTACTCGCTCGGCTTGGAGTACCTCGGGGGACTCCCATTGAGGGCGTCTCTCGACACCCATATCTGTTCGCGAGCTTCAGGAGAGGTTAGTCTTCTTTTCCTGCTTTTTAAATCAAAATAAGGTCTGGGTCAGTTAGCATTGAGAGTATAGATGTAATTTTCATAAAAAATTGCATGAAAAACAAACACGAAATCAAGATCTGGAGGTCAAAAGGCTCGGCTCTCCGAGTCGAAGAGGCGTTGCCTATTCGGTGAGGCATCGCCTCTTTATAAAGATGCGTCACCTCTTCTTCTAAGAGGCGTCATTTCTTCTGACAAAGGGGTGGCGCCTCTTTAGTGAATAAACGTCGCCTCTTAAATGAAAAGACGACATCTCTATAGAAAGAGGCATCGCCTCTTCTTTATAGAGGCGTCATCTTTTGTCTAAAAGTACTATTTTTTATAATTAAACCAATTAAAATTTTAAATACTCCCTGCAGTTTGACCAGTACTCCCTGAAAGGTGCTAGCAATGTCACAGGTGCCTGACAGTGGTACGATTCCATGAGTGACACGCTTCAGGACCGGATTCGTATAACTGGTTTCGAGCCTTTTATCCTGACTCTTCCTACCGTTGCTGGTTACCATGACCTCAATGGTCTGTATGCATTGATGGAGAGATGGATGGATACCACGCACACCTTCCACCTGCCTATTGGTGAGCTGACTCTAGACCTGTTAACTTTTGCGGCTATCACGGGGATTGTTTGCGCTGGAGATCCTGTCCCCTTTAATCGTTGTTTGGAGCCGATGACAGCTAGGCATGTGGCCTTTATTGATCGTCTACTGGGTATGACTCCTGCTATGAAGAGGACTCATATTATCAAGTTTGACTCCCTTTTCACCCATTACTCAGGTATCCAAGTAGAGGATATCACGACTTCTCGTCAGATTGATTAGGTGGTCTGAGCTTTTATCTTATATTTGCTGGGGATGACACTTTTCTGTGATGCTGCCAGTTCTGTGGACTTGGTACTATTGATGGCTCTGAGAGATGTGGAGCTGATTCATACTTATGACTGAGGGTCAGTCGCACTTGCACACCTGTATTAGGTATGGATGAGTTTGTCCGGGGAGCTCACCGATTTTGTGGCTTTTGGCATGCCACGCATGTATATTTTCTTTTTTCTTCTCCATATTTTTTTATATTTATTATTTTTCCTTTCCTTTTTGAACTTTTGCAAAAATGTGTGCAGGTTTGGGAACTCGAGTTGGGATTAATTAGGGCTGTGACGTCTAGTGCCTTTGCTTTGCACAGCCGGACTGGTAAGCGGACCATATCTCGAGTTCATCTCCACCGTGAGTACCTTAACAGGATTCTTTGGAGTGAGGTAACCTACAAAATAAAGTTGAAAGTATTAGTTCTTTTATTCCAAGGTTCAAAACTTAAACTTACCTTTTCTTTGTTGTTGACATGTGTCAGATGCTCCTTGGGGACCTACTGAGCACTGGTCCGATGTGATAGTTCGCTCTAGACCATTGGTTGAGAGGAGGATCATACTGGTGGGACCTTTCCAGAGGGTTTTCTACTTGGGAGAGCGTATACTGGGATGGTCTTTGGGTCCTGTTAAGAGACATATTCTGCTGGACCCTCCTGCAGCCATGTTGTGGACCCATGAGTTGATGGATGATGACCTTGCACGAGCGCTTCATGGGTCATCTGCTACTCGTTATATCCTCGCCCGCCAGTCGGGGGCTTACCGCACCTTTGTCTGAGAGAAGTTATTACAACAACTCCCTTTGGAAGGTGTTGTCACACAGGTATTTTTTCTTATTTTCAATAATTGTGCATTTTTCTCTTCAAGCATTTTCTGACTATATTTTTTATTTACAGCTTCGACCTCGAGACACTGGTCCCCAGATCAGGTCTCAGTCCTCGGGTGAGCGTCCTGCCCAACGGGCTCATACCCAGTCTGCCACTACTGAGGTAGGAGCTAGTACTTCTCATGCTCCCGCTCCTGCTGCTACTCCGAGAGTCCCTGATGTACCACCTCTCTGTACACATGGGGCTTTCTCCTTTCTTCTAGAGCCCACTGCACGATACTGGAGCACTTCCGGAGGACGGACTCGGGTCATCCTATCCCCTAATCCGAAGAGTTATCTGGCACTCGTACCTCTTTCTGCTACTCATGTGAGTTTAATTTGCACCTGGTCACTTTTATTCACTACAAACATTTATTAGTACTGATGTAATTCAAAATTTTTATACCTGTAGATTCCTAGAGAGGAGGGAGAGCATCTCTTTGGGATGGTCGAGGCTCAACGAGACCTGATCGACCAGATTTCAGAAGAATGGAGGGTATGCAAATTTTCCTATTTATTTTATATGTATGCATGCTTAAATAATTTACTTACCTCTTCCATTTTTTTATTTGGACAGACTCACTGCATAGGGTTGGATGCTCAGATCCAGTCTCTTCAATACCAGCTCGAGGCTTATCAGATGATGGATGACAATGATGATTTCATGATGGGAGCTACACCTGACATCCACACAACACCCAGTGTCCCAGCTATAACTGCCAGTGCCGGAGAGGGCGAAGATGTTGGAGAGGGCGAGGACCTTGAGGAGACAGAGTCCGAGGAGGACTAGATTAGGATCTAGATATCAGGAGAGGCATGTGGTTAGTTTGTAGGGATTTTTGGGCTTTTTCTTTTTGTTCGGACATAAACTCTTATATTGACATTAAAATTGAAAGGCTTTAAAAATTTTGTTGCATTTTGTTCTATTCCATGTTTGCCAATCAAATACATAATTTCACCATCTATTTTGGGTCAAACCCCTCCAAAAAAAATCAAATAGCACTAGATTAGCATGAAGAGGTGCTGCCTTTTTTACTAGAAGAGGCGGCGTCTTTACACCTGACAGGCGTACACCTCTTCGTATAGAGGCGGCGCCTTTACGGTGAGGCGGCACCTCTTCGATTCTGGCTACGATTTCTTTCCAATTTTAACACTTTAAAACTCTATAAAAATGCTCCCTCAACAATATAGCCACCCTAAGTCTTGAGAAACCCTAAAAATCCTCCAAAACCATGACAGAACAAAACTTGAAGCTAATCCGACCCATTCTTCAAAGTTTAGGCGGTGAAGACTAGTAACAAGTGAATGTCTTTCATCTATCTATCTTTCAATTCCTCTATTTATGCAAGATCAATTATCCTTTTCTGCACACTGTTATCCAATTCTGGGATCCCAAGACCCATATTTTCAGATTTAATAACTTCAAAATCTGTCCTCTACTTGAGGAATTTGGAGCAATCTTGGGTTACCCAGATGATTCAACCAAAGAGGTTGCAGTTCCCCCATTCAATAACCTAAATGAAAGAAATATTCAGAATCAGATGGCTCGCTTATTCAACCTCCCTCCTTCATCTTCTCTTGCACATGTGATAGAGAATAAAATCATCATTGAGTCTTTCTTGAAGGTTGCAGTGGTTGTGAACAACAAAGAAGTGTATTAGCCAAGGATTATTGTACTATGTATGTATGCTCAGTTTCTGCTGGTTTCACCTTCAGGGGATGGTAATACCAAACTCCTTCAAATCCTTGATCAAGTTGAATCTGGCTTCAACCCTATGCCAGTTATCTTAGCTGAAACCCTGATCGGTTTGGATAACCTGTCAGTAACACAACGTTTTACTAGAAGTCCAATGCTCTTGGAGGTTTTTTTTTAAATTATTTTTCTTCTTTTTTTTTTTAGATTTGGTTCCAAAAGAAATTGAAGCTATTGGCTCCTCCACCTAATGTTGCGAAGTATAAGGCAAAGCAAGTGCGAACTCACCCGCTTCAGAAGCTTGCTACTGACTTGAAGGAATGGTTGGCCGATTTCTCAGAGTCTGGAGTACAATAGATGTGCCCTTGGTGGAACATCAAACATGTGACCACTAGGACTTATACTCATTATGCGCCTCTTGTTGGGTTGCACTTATGCTCTTTCTACTACCCTTCTCGCCTTTGCCATCAATATGGAGAAAAATAACTAATTGTGGAACCTACCCATGGATTCCAGCCCGAACCTCTTACCCAGAACTTTACGGAGAACTTGTCAGCAACCTGGCCTCGGCGTACCATCAGGAGGGGCATTCCAAAAGATGGGGATACTACTACAGATGATCATTATAAAATATAGATTTACTTACAGCAAACAAAGCAGGATGAATTTGTGAAAAATCAGAAGACAATGGGTTTGTTTAAGATTAGCATGCAGAAAATGGGGAAAAATAAAAGAAAGAGGACTTAGATTTATTTTTCTTTTAGATTTTAGTAATTTAATTTAATTTTACTTTCTCATGCAGTTTCTTTCCCTTTAGTTAGTCTTATTGTAATAAGCATTTTATGCAACATTTAACAATAATAAAGACGAACTAAAGCATTTAAATTAAGTACAATTGCATATAAAAATTACTTCTGACATAACTCCTATCATTAGATGGCATGCCCTTACAAGTTTTCCATCAAACTATTTTATTCACTCCTTTTTATTTAATCCTTAACTTTTGCCTAGACTGCCCCTTTGTGGGGTTTTCAATTTAGGAGGAATTTATTTATTTTTCCTTTTTTTATCTCTAAATTTTACCTAGACAACCTCTTTAGAGGTTTTCTTCATAGCGAGATGTTATAAAAAGTATTTCTTGAGTTTATCCATGTTGATGGGATTTCTACATTTATTTCCTTCCAGATCCGTCAAAATGACTGCCCCCTTTAAGAATACTTTCTTCACAAAATAAGGCTCCTCCCAATTTGGCTTGAATTTCCCTCTTGGATCAGTAAGGAGTGGCTTCGTATGTTTCAAAACCAAATCACCCTCTTTTATCTTTTCTGGTCTGATCTTCTTATTATAAGCTCGAGCTATCCTTTTTTTATACAACTGTAAGTGATACATGGCCTTTAACCTCTTTTCATCTAACAAAGCCAACTGTGCCAGTCAACTCTTAATCCACTGGTACTCCGGTATCTTTGATTCCAACAAAACCCTTAATGACCGAATTTCTAATTCCACCGGAAGCACTGCTTCACACCCGTATACCAAAGAATAAGGAGTGACCCCAGTAGACATTCTTGCAGTTGTCCGATACCCCCATAATGCAAACTGCAGATAATTAGACCAATCCCGGTAATTCTCAATCATCTTTGCCAGAATTCGCTTGACATTTTTATTCGCAGCTTCAACCGCCCCGTTAGCTTGTGGACGATAAGGAGATGAATGATGATGCTTAATCTTGTAATGTTGAAGTAGGGCAGAAGTCTTATACTGGAATTGCACCCCATTATCAGTTACAACATGGTGAGGCAACCCATACCTACAGATGATATTTCTCTCTATGAATCTCACCATTTGTTTTGACCCAACCGAAGTGTACGATTTAGCCTCGATCCATTTAGAAAAATAATTGACTGTAACCACGATGTATCGATGCCCATTAGATGCGGTTGGCCTTATCTCTCCAATGATATCAATTCCCCAAGTTGCAAAAGGCCATGGAGAAGTTAAACCTTGAAGTTCCATTGAAGGAAAATGGCTGACATCTCCGTAAGCTTGACAATTGTGGCATTTCTTCACAAATTTGACACAGTCTGATTCCATTATGAGCCAGAAATACCCTTACCAAGTTATTTTCTTTGCCAACACTGTTCCATTCATATGAGGACCACAGACTCCTACATGCACAGTTTTTATTATCATTTCAGCTTATTCCTTATCCACACATCGCAAATGTACCCCGGTCGGTATTCTTTTATACAGCATCCCATTAAGACTAATGAACTGCCTAGATAACATTTTCATAGACAATCTCTCCTTCTTATCTGCATCCTCAGGGAACTGGCCCGTCTCTAGATAGGTCTGCAGGTCATGGTACCATGGTCTTTCATCTGATCTAATTGGCATTATCCTCATCTATTCATAACAAGGAATTATAGATTTTGCTAAAATTAGTGGCTTTGCTATAGTCTTTTCATTACTTTGCCATATTGATGCCAAAGTAGCCAAATCATCTGCTAATTGGTTTTCCTCTCGCGGAAGGTGCACAAATCTATATTGATTGAAGGAGAGCAGAATTGTGGCTAAGTATTCCCAGTATATCTTCAATCTGTCCTCTCTGACTTCCCATTCTTTAGAAATCTATTTTACTACTAGCATCGAATCCCCGAACATCGTTACATTTTCTGCCCCCACACTCCGTAAAGCTTCCAAACCGAAAATGCATGCCTCGTATTCTGCCTGATTGTTAGTTACTTTAAATTCCAACCGCTTAGCCATAGGGATCATCTCTCCTTCTGGTGTAATTAGAATTATTTCTATACTTGCTCCGTTATTATTAACAGCACCATCAAAGTACATCTGCCATCCCTGCACTTCAATTGCCCCTAGATGCTCATCCAAAAACTCTAATTCCCACTCTTGATCATCATCAACTGGATTGTGCGCTAGAAAATTAGCTACTGCTCTTCCTTTGATCACCTTCCTAGAAAAGGTATTCGATATCGAACTCCATGAGCAGTATTAGCCAATGAGCCAACTTACATGTGAGAGATGAAGTTTACTGTAGATACTTCAAAGGATCATGTTTTGATAGTGCTTGAACTTTATAGGATTGGAAGTAGTGACGAAGCTTATTAGCTGCCCAGACAACTGACAAACATGTCTTTTTCGCCAAGTTGTAATTAGCTTCATAAGGAAGAAAATTTTTGCTCAGGTAATATACCGCATGCTCCGCCCTATTCTCGTCTTCTTGCGCTAACATGGCTCCAACAGCTTCATTCTTAATGGCCAAATATAGAATCAACGGCTTACCCATCTTTGGTGGTTGTAACACAAGAGGCTTCATCAAATACTTTTTGATAGTCTCAAAAGCCTGTTGACAACTGTCATCCCATATCACTGGTTGATTCTTCTGAAGCAACTTAAAAATTGGCTTGCATGTTGCAGTAAACCTGGCTATGAATCTGCTGATGTACTCTAATCTTCCAATAAAACCCCTGACCTCTTTCTCAATTTTTAGAGCTAGCATCTCACTGATAGCTTTGACTTTATCAGAATCTATCTCAATTCCCCTTTTGCTAACTATGTGACCCAGTATCCTTCCCGAGGAAACCCCAAATACACACTTTTTTGGATTCAATCTCAAATTATACCTTTTAGCTCTAGCAAGGAACTTCTCTAAAGCTTCGAAATGTCCTTATCTGGTTGAAGATTTTACCATCATATCATCTACATACACTTCAATCTCTTTATGGATCAGATCATGCAATAGAGTAGTGGCCATTCTTTGATACGTTGCCCCAACATTTTTCAATCCGAACGGTATCACCGTATAATAATAAACTCCCCATTCAGTTATGAAGGAAGTTTTTAATTTGTCGACTATGGCCATCATATTTATCCATGAAAGAATACATTGCACTTGATGCAGTACTATCCACCAGAGTATCTATATGTGGCAACGGAAAATCATCTTTTGGATAAGCTTTGTTCAAATCTCGGTAGTCCACACACATCTACACTCTTCCATCCCTTTTTAGTACTGGAACTACATTTGCAAGCCACTTCGTATCATCTACAACCTCGAGAAATTTCACTTTTAACTGCTTTTCCATTTCTTATTTGATTGGGAGGGTCCATTTTGGTCTTAACCTTCTCATTTTTTGTTTGACTGGTGCAACATGGGGGTATGTCGGGATTTTATGCTCCACTATCTCTCGATCTATCCCTGGCATATCCTCATAACTCCAAGTGAATACTTTCTACCTTTTTATTAATATTTTTTCATTTTTTCTCTCTCATCATGAGTTAAATCATAAGCAATTAATATATTTTGAGGATTTTCAATTGTACCTAAATTAAATATTTCAGTTTGTACTGAATTAATGTCAAATATGTGCATGAAATGATCATCACAACAAGCATAACTATTAGGTAAGACATCACACAAGTAAGCAAATTCAGACTTCATTGCATCAAACTTGGAGAAAAATAAATCATCAATGTCAAACAAACTAGCAAAAGAAACATCAAAGTCATCAACATAAGAATCAATAAAAGAGTTCTGAACAAAGGCTTCCAGATCTATAACCACATCTTCACTCAGAACAGTATCTCCAATAGCATCCTCTTTTCCCTCTTCAGCAATCCCTTTTCCTTTGTCAACCTTCTTCGCAATACCAGCAGTGTCCTCAGCAGCAACAATAGCAACCTCCTCATCCAATATCAGCTCCTCAGATGCCCCATATTCTATAACATCTTCCT
>CATIWO010214311.1:0-15412 GCA_949673435.1 Macaranga tanarius
TAATTTATATAAATTATAATTAGATTCAATTTAAAAGTATATTTTTCATAGTTAATGATATGTTTTATCATAAAAAATAATTCTAAAATATGTAACAATATTTATAAATATAAAAAAATTATTTTACAACTCAAAATAATAAATTTTCATTTTATCCTATATTTATAAAATAAAATAATAACACCTTTAACAATATATAATTTCTCAATAATTATAAATAAATAATTATCTATCTAAAATATTTCACACATCAATTTATAAAATATTACACATCAATTTATAAAATATTACACATCAATTTATAAAATATATTCTACTGAATTACATTTCATTCTCATTGACATTTTCATTGAAAAATATTGTCTCTAATTTAGGTTCATCCAATGAGAGGTCAGCTTTATTTTATTTGCGGAAACGGCTCCCGAAATTTTATCTTATTTGCGGAAAAACGGCTCCCGAAACTTTATCTTATTTGCGGAAACGGCCCCGAAACGTTTCCGAGAAGTTTCTGACACGTATAGGTGTCCGAAACGTTTACGACATGGGACACGGCTCTTTATAGAGGTGTCCGTGCAACATAGGGTAAAACTTACTCTCAAACCCTTCAACTTTCATGTTTTATTGTATCGAGCCCTTAAACTTTAATTGTGTTACATTAGACCCTTATATTTTTCTTTTTGCATGTATTAAGGACTTTTTTAAAATATTCCATCCCTAAACTTGTGTTCAAAAGTCAAAGTGCTCAATTTTAATTTTTTTTGTGAATTTAATCCAATTAAATGAATTAAATAATTTTTATTAAAAAATTAATATTTTTATTTAAATGTAATTAAAATAAAAAATGTGTAGTTTTTATTTCCAACTAATAAAAACTTTAGTTTATTTTTATGTTAAAGACTATTTTTACTAATAATTAAGTATAGTAAAAAAATATAATTTTTGTTTAAAAATTTGTTTAAAATATTAAAAATTAAACAAAATTTTAAGAATTTTAAAATAATATTAAAAATATTTTTTACATTTTTGATATTTAGTGTATTTAAAAAATTCATTTTATGGTGAGTCAAAGATGATTTCAATTATTTTTATACTAGTTGGTATTTTTTATTGTAAATACAATTAGCACTGTGTTTATACCCAAATATAATTTTGGGCTTGCAATTAAAATTGAGGCCCAAATGATGCCCAAAATTAAAATCCAGCCCGTTCAAAATTGTTTGAGGAAAGAAAGTATTGAGTTGAAGTAAGAAGCTTCTAGAGGTAACCAGAAAAATCAAGTAGAGGCTATAGAATTGCTAGAGGTAATCCAAGAGGCGCGCAAGTTACAGGAGTCATTGAAGGTAATCATTGGCAACATTCAATGGGAATTTGCTTCTGCATGAAGTTGGTAGACTATAAAAGGAAGGCAAGCAGCATGGAAAAGACACAACTAATCCAATCAACAACAACAATCGACAATCAGCAAATCAACACTTAACAAATCTAAATTTTAGCAATTTTCTAATAGACATTTCCTTTAGCTTATAGCATTTTTTACGCTTTCATTCCAAAAAAGTTTGTATTACTGCTATTTTAATACAATTTCAAATTTCCTTAAGCTTATTGTTATTCTTCTTATCATTAGCATTACCTTCAGCATACTTTCATTACCTCCAGCAGAATTTTAATTTCTTTAAAGCATATTTTTATTACCTCCAGCAGGATTTCAATTTTCTCAAAGTGTACTTTCATTATCTCTAGCCTAATTTTAATTTCCTTAAAGCATATTTTTATTACCTCCAGCAGGATTTTAATTTCTTTAAAGCATATTTTTATTACCTCCAGCAGGATTTCAATTTTCTCAAAGTGTACTTTCATTATCTCTAGCCTAATTTTAATTTCCTTAAAGCATATTTTTATTACCTCCAGCAGGATTTTAATTTCCTCAAGGTGTACTTTCATTACCTCTACCCTATTTTCAATTACCTAAAGCATACTTTCATTACCTCCAGCAAAATACTCTACTATTTATTATTAAATACAAATTTCAAATGCCTTGGAACTCAAATAAATTATGGTAAAGGCATTTGGGAATCCGCAATTATCTAAAAGAAGTTAGTATCTACAAATTTGGGAAATCAATCTTCCTTGGCACGCTTGAAAAATCAATTTTGCTAAAAATTACACCAACAATCTTTTGGCATGCTCGGTGGAACACATTCGAGTGGGACGACCAGACTCATAAGCAGAAAAGACATCTCTGACATTGGTGACTATACCAATAACCCACTAGTAAACACTGCTGGTGATGACACTGAATAGCATGACAACCTGGTGCCTCATGAGTAGACAAAATCCTTAAGCAGGGCACCTACTGGCTCTGATGGCCAAGAAATAGAAATTATTGATACTACTGTAACTGCAACTGAGGGCTCAGATGCCCGAACCATCTTCGAGGATGGAATGAAAGAGGTTTCAAACTGATTGGCTCTGATAAGTGCTACTCTACAGAAAATTAATGCCTTATTCACCAAAATGGATGAGAGTTTGAAGTAAAATCCATCTCCAAAGGTAGTGGGGCCACCCCAAGGAGATACTAAAAAATTTTTTCTACTGCTAGACTTGGAGTCTAGAATCTGGTGGAAGAAAGGTACATTCCCCCACATAGGAGGGAAAAATCTGGTAAAGGAACTAATCAGAACACTGCTCAAAATAGTAATAATCGTAACGGTGCTAATTCTGTTAGATTAACTCCTAATAACCAAATGTTTGGCAGGATAAATCCCAATTTGTAACTTGGAATTTATAATCTGGAGACTAATCAGTAGGGAAGAGGCTCAGGGGGCAATGTTCACCAAGGGAAAATTCCATTACCCCAAGGACAGATGAAATTTCCTCCAAGCAACTTACCATTTTCTCAAGGGTCAAATGCAATACCTCAGCCTTATCTGCCATTACCTCAAGCCCCAAGAGGTGGAGGAGTTGATTTGGATGCTGTAAGGGATGTTGTGTAGGAATTGTATGGGCCTGGACTACGCTAAATTGGCCGTCCTGAATTTCACAAGTCATATCCTGATGCAATTGACAGAGATAACCCATATCCTAGACGATATCATCTTCCTAAATTTTCATTATCCTCTAGGGAAGATGGGCAGTCTACTTTGGAACATATAGCACGGTTCATAATCCAGTGTGGTGAATTGGCTAATTACGAGAATTTTACTAAAAACTGTTTAAGATTATTTCTTAACACACTGACAGATGCAGCCTTTGTATGGTATACTACACTACCAAAAAATTCTATTTTTACTTGGCAAGAGATGGAATGATAGTTTCATACACAGTTCTTTCGAGCTGAACCTGAAGTGTACATAGCAGAACTGTCAAGGGTGACTCAAAGGGCTGGTGAAACTGCAGACCTGTTTATTACAAGGCTCAAGAAGATGAGAAACAGGTGAAAAATATTTCTTCCTGAGTCAGAGTATGTGAAAATGGCTCAGAGGGGTCTGGATATTGAGTTACGAAAGAAAATTCAAGGCATGGAGTTTCGTGATTTCTATGAACTAGCTGCAAAGGTTAGCGAGTATGAGGAGCTCTTGCGAGAAGAAAATTAAAGAAGGAAAAATACTATGGGTACTTATTTTCAAGAGGTATCAAATGTTGAGGTAGCAGTAGCTGACCTGGTAGTTACTGTTCCCGTGTTTGTCCACTTTTGGAAAAGAAAGCCCCAAAAGCCTAGAAGAAGCCTCAAGGATCCAATTCCCAAAATTAGTATAATTTTGAAGTTTCAAAAATAGAACAAATCTTTGACTTCCTCCTGAAGGAAGATTTCATCAAATTACCTCCAGACCATAAATTCCTTCCAATGAGGAATTGAAGGGAAAGGATTACTATAAGTACTACAACTCATTTAATCACTCTACTCATACCTGTTAGCTGTTTAGGAATGTGGTACATGATCAGATCAATAAGGGTGTTCTAAAGTTCCCTGAGAAAAAGGATGCAATGCTGATTGAGGAAGATCTTTTTCCCCCTAGTGGCTACAGTAAATTCTATCAATGTTGATTTGAGAGCATTACTGAATGTAAAGAAATAGATAAAAGAGAAGCAGGAAGTCTGGGATATACTAGGCTAGCCTTCTGACAAGTTTAATTATATGGTGAAATGTTCTAAGCCACATGCTAACAATAATCATATTCCTATGAGTGGTACTATTTCTACAGGATGGAGGGAAAAAGGCATGGAGGTATAAGTCCAAAGTTCAAATGGAGAACCATTGAAAGGTAGGAGCCACTAGAGACCACAGTCACAGCCAAATTTTACAAATAAAAGATTTTTCCCCTTCCTTTGCACCAGAAAGGAATTACAGACCTACAGGAAGGAGAGATGAAAGAAGGTCACCACCAAGGTTCCAAAGGAGACAACCTAGATTCATTCGACTCCTCCTGTACAATCTAACCAGCAATGGTGTATGGTGGAATATAGAAAGTTTCCTCAACCACTTATCCGGATGCAGAAGAGGAGGCTTCAAAGGCAAAGAGCAACTGAATGAAGGTAAAAGGAACCAGAAGCCCAATCTAGTACAATATCTAAATTCAGGTGTAAGGTAACTGAGGATCCAACTTCTGATATGGAGATGGAAGAATCTGTTAACAGCTCAGATGATTTGATACTATTTGATGAAGAACCAAATGTACTGGATGATATAGAGATTGATAGTTTTACTGTGGATGGTGAACCAATGCCATTCGAGTGTGCCACATCCTCAGTCACCCTGCCTGAAGAATTCATGATGCAATAAAGCAATGTTGAGGAGGACGTGATCAAAATTCATAATACTCAAGGGGAAATACCCTTGAAAGATGAGAAACTTATTAGTGGAATTATAATTCAGGCCACTAGACTGAATTTTCCTAAAAGAATTATCATGGAGAAACCATCTGTGGAGGCCACTAGACATATCAGGCCTCTTTACATTAGAGCACATCTTAATGGCAAACCATTTTCCAGGGTTCTTATTGACAACGAGTCGGTAATGAATATTATGCCATTTAGGTTATTGCATTCATTGGGTAAAACCGAAAAAGAGCTAATAATCACTGATATTACAATGGCTGCTTTTACAGAAGAAGTCATAAAAATAATTGGAGTTCTACCAGCTGAGATTATTGTAGGAAGTAAAAAATCTCTCAATGCATTATTTGTAGTGGACTCTACTGTAAGCTACAATTTGTTACTTGGAAGAGATTGGATTCATGCTAACTAGTGTGTACCTTCCTCTCTGCACCAGTTTTTACTTTTGTAGAATGATGATGAAGTGGAAATGGTGTGGGCAGATAATAGGCCTTTCAATACCTCTTCAGACAACTTGGAAGCTAGATTCTATGATGTAGACCTTGGGCCTATCAAGTTCACTGGAGGAAAATCCAAGTCTGAGTCAAAGCATGTTCCTGTTCCAAAAGAAGACATAGAGGAAGTGCTTCAACAACAATCAGATTTACTATATAAGTCTATTGTGCCTTACAGGCCGATGGGGCTTCCTCTTATTGAGGAAATTATTGATGAATAGTTACAATAAAGAAGAACAGACAGTGCCTGCAGCTACCACAAAGAAGGTGTACGTGCAGCATATGTTGGAGAAGATAGCTAGAGAAAGCATGGAAGTAGATGGGATAAAAATTCTTAGTGAAGAGGAATCAGATGAAAATATTAATGAATTAAAAATAGAAGATGTACAGGAGGCACCAGTTTGCCTTCAGGATTACAAACATGAAGTTCAGGACCCATTGGAGGAAATAAACCTGGGCATTGATTAGGAGCCAAGGGTTACTTATATCAGTTCTTTGTTAAAACTTGAGCTAAGGAAAGAAATAATAGAGTTACTACAGAACTTCAAAGATTGTTTTGCATGGGATTACACAGAGATGCCAGGATTGAGCAGGGAGATAATTGAGCACCGCCTCCCACCTGAGTTTCATCCATTCCAATAACCTCCTAGAAGAATGTTAAAGGAGGTAGAGTTAAAGGTGAAAGATGAAATCCAAAAGCTTCTTAAGGCTGGCTTCATAAGGCCAACCAGGTATGCTGAGTGGATATCTAATATTGAACCTGTTATGAAAAAGAATGGTAAAATGTGAATTTGTGTTGATTTCAGAGACCTGAATTTAGCTACTCCTAAGGATGTATATGTTATGTATGTAGCTAATATGTTAATTGATTCTACTGCCAGAAATGAATTGCTATCATTCATGAATAGCTTTTTAAGTTATAATCAAATTTTTATAGCCAAAGAGGTTATCTCCAAGACTGCCTTCAGGTGTCCTAGTGCTATTGAGATATTTGAATGGCTGGTCATGCCATTCGAGTTGAAAAATACAGGTGGTACCTATCAGAGGGCCATGAATGCAATCTTTCATAATATGGTTAGCCAATATATGGAGATTTACATTAATGACATAATGGTAAAATCTAAAAAGGCCACTGATCATACTTTGCATTTGAGGAAAAGCTTTAAAAGAATGAGAGTTTATCAATTAAAGCTTAATCCCCTTAAATGTACATTTGGTATGTAGGCTAAATTTTTTTTGGTATTTTTAGTGCATCAAAAAGGTGTGGAGATAGACAAAAATAAGACAAAGGATGTGCTTGAAGCTAAGCCGCCTTAATCCAAGTAGGAGCTACAGAGGTTCCTAAGGTAAGTGAATTACCTCCGCAGGTTTATTTCTAATCTTGCTAGAAAGACCAAGAAATTTTTTGATTTGTTAAAATTGAGACAGATAGCTAATTTTTAATGAGAAGAAAAACACTAATTGCTTTTGATAAAATTAAGCAATATCTTTCTCAACCTCCTGTGTTAGTTTGTCCAAAGGAGGAAATTCATTTGAGACTTTACATATCTACCGTAAATAAATCTATTGAATGTTTGTTACCCCAAAATGATTCAATAGGTCATGAACATGCAATTTATTATTTGAGTAGGATTTTATCTCCTACAGATTTAAAGTATACATATATTGAGAAATTGTATTTCGCATTGTACTTTGCATGCACTAAACTGAGACACTATTTGTTGAAACATAGGGTGTATGTAATTTCTCAAACTGATCTGATGAAATACATGTTGAACAGGCCTGTGCTATCTGGAAAGATTGGCAAATGGTTGTTGGGCCTAATTGAGTTCACTCTTATATATTTTCCCCAAAAATCAGTGAAAGGTCAAGCTTTGACATATTTCTTAGCTCATCACCCTACTTTTGACACTATTGATGAAAAAGAAATTGAACTTCCAGTATGTAGAGTAGATATCCAGCCATGGATTATTAAATTTGATGGTTCATCTACAGAAAAGTCGGCTGGGGCAGGAGTGGTAATTACATCACCCGAAGGAACTAAAATAGCTCTCAGTTTCAATTTGGACTTTGAATGTACTAACAACCAGGCTGAATATAAGTCTTTGATTATAGGCCTTCAAATTCTACAAGATCTTAATGTAAAAGAAATCCTGGTAATTGGTGATTCTTAGCTTGTTCTTAAATAGTTGATGGGAGAGTATAAGTGTACCAGTATTTCTTTAGCTCCTTATTATACATCAGCCATTCAGTTGGTTGAGTCCTTTGATAGTGTGTCTTTCATGCATGTGCCTAGGGAATTAAATTGGAAAGCTGATGAATTATCTCAAGCTGCCTCTAGCCTGAGATTGTCTGAGGACTTAACTCATAAGTTTCTTTTTGTGCAGAAAAGAAACCATCCTTCTATTTTAGAAAGAGGAATTCAGGTAGAGACCCTCAATGTTGACATAAACTTGGCATGGGATTAGCGCACAGACATCAAAAATTATATTGAGAATCTTGCCAGAAACGTGCCTTTCAAAGTTAAGGCTCAGGCTTTAAATTATGTTTTGCTAGAGGGTTATTTATTCAGAAAAACTCTTGATGGATTATTTCTTAGATGTGTGGCCTTTTCAGAAGCAATGGAAATTTTAAAATAGGTGTTGAAGGTATTTGTGGGGCCCATTAAGCAGGAAGAAAGATGAGATGGTTAATACATAGACATGGCTACTACTAGCCAACTATACTTAAAGATTGCATCCAGTATGCTAAGGGCTGCCAGTAGTGTCAAAAATATGGGAACATACAGAGGGTGCCTGCAGATGACCTGTATTTAGTGGCTAAACCATGGCCATTCAGAGGATGGGCAATTGACTTAATTGGTAAAATTTATCCAGCTTCATCCAAAGGCCATAGTTTCATCATTGTTGCCACCGACTACTTCACCAAATGGGTGGAAGCTATACCTATGAAAAAGGTTGAGCAGAAAGATGTAATTTTCTTTATTAAGGAATATATCATCCATAGATTTAGTATTCCTCAGACCATTACTACTGATCAGGGTACTATGTTCACAGAAGAGGAAATGAGGAAATTTGTGGAGGATTATAACATCAAGCTTTTGAATTCCACTCCTCACTATGCTCAGGCTAATGGTCAGGCAGAAGCTTCAAATAAAATCCTTATTGGAATCTTAGAAAAAATGTTGGAGGATAATCCAAGGGATTGCCCAAGAATCCTATCTGAGACCTTATGGGCATACAAGACTTCTAAAAGGGAAGCTACTGGCACCAGTCCTTTTGCTCTTACATATGGACATGATATTATTCTTCCCGTAGAGGTGTCTGTACCATCTTTGAGAGTGGCCAGACAGAAGAACCTAACTCCTGAGCAATTCTCAGAAGCCATGTTAATGGAGCTTGAAAGTGTGGATGAGGAAAGGCTTAAAGCTTTGACCAATATACTAGCATAAAAAAAAGGATCTCCAGATTTTACAATAAAAGAATTCGAAAGAAGAAATTTCAAGTTGGAGAATTGGTGTGGAAAGTCATTCTGCCACCTGGAACTAAAGACAGTGAATTGGGGAAATGGTCTCTAAATTAGGAAGGACCATTTAGAGTACATCAGGTTCTAGAAGGAAACGCTTACTGGTTAGAAAGTTTAGATGGAATACTACATAAGAGGTTTATTAATGGAAAATAATTGAAAAAATATTTCCTCACCTTGAGGGAAATAAGGGAAAGCTGAGATGATTATATTTTGGCCAAGGGCCAATGTTATACCATTATATTCATCTTTAGTGGTGTTTTTGTTTTTATTTCTTTTTGCTTTTGCTTTGTAAGTTGGCATTTATATACCACTTGTAAATAAATAAAGTGTGAACTTTCGATTGAAGTTTTAATATTATTTTTAGTGTGTTTGCATTTCTGCTAAAAATTAGATATTTGGAGATGCAAATAAATGGCTGTAGTGCATTGTGTGCTCTAGATAGTGAAAAAAATATAGGAAATAGGGCTGAAAGAAGTAAATATGTCATGTGATAATCATCCTATAGTTATCATCCATGAAAGAATGGTAATCACTAGTACATGTCCGAAAAAAAGAAGTATCAAAGTACAGTACTGAAGCAAATCACAAGACATAACAAAAGTATCATATCCATAGACAAAAGGAAATGGGTTATAGAGAATCAAAGTCAAAGCCTCAAAGATCCTCCCAAATAACTAGGCATTTCTGCTTAGCAATCACTGCCTCTTCCTCTTGGCTAAGCCATTCCTTGGCTGCATCCTTCTTGTTTTCCAAAGAAGTCTTAATGGATTGAGCTTCCTGGAGTACATCCCTATAACTAGCAGCCAACTCTCTATTTTCCTGAAGAAGATCATCTCTTTGGGACCGCAAAGTGGCTAACCTGCCTCTTGTTCCTCGATCTCCTGGTTCACCTGAAGGAAGGCTGCTTTGCGTGCTACCTCTTTTTCTTTAATTTCCTTCAACTTAAGCTGCCTGACTGAAAATGAATCCTTCTCTTGGAAGAAAAGCCGGAGACGGTTGGAAGCTGTAAGGTGAGCTACACTGAATTTATCTAAGCGAGAAAAGCTCTCTGTGATCTCATTCTTCAAGAAAGTAATAGCAGCTGAATTGAAATGCTGCTCTAAAGTAGCAAGAGATGATAAAAATGTGGATCTCTAAGTCCTTTGGAGAGTGCCCATCTCTAAACTAAGTAAAGTTTTTAATGCATCCTTGGCTTTGTTGATGGAAGACTCATCAAAAGAAAAAGAACTAGAATGAGCTTTAGAGGGAGTCTCCAAGAAACTAAAGTCCACAGCAATATCAACATCATCAATAGAGGACCAAGAATCAATCTCCTGAAATAAATAATAAGCAAGTGTAAGGGTATATAAATGCACAAGCCAAAAAAATTGAGAAATAAAAGTACATACCTGAAGAGGAGCAGTAGGAGAAGGATCAGATCCTGGAGGTAATGATTCTAACTCTAGGGGTAATGCAGATGGGACTAAAGGTAATATGTCTATCTTTGGGGGTAATGGAGAATCCAACTCAGCTGGAACTGGAGAGGATGTATTTAGAGAAGGTGAAGGAGAGGAGTTCTCCTTACTATCCTCAGCTGTTGATAAATAAGTAGAATGTTAGTTATCAAAAACAAAACTAATATAAAAAAAGAAAGCTTAAAAAGTGGCATATTTGAACCTAATATCTCTTCCTCGGAATTGGAACTGGAACTCTCATCATTATTTGCTATCTCCACCACTGCTTTCTCTTTACTTTTACCCTTTGATTTGCTAAGTATGGTAGTCAGCCTCTGAGACTTGCGTTTGGGTGGAGGAGGAGGAGGTGTGACTTATTTCTTTTTCTTCACAGGCTTGATTGCAGGCTGGGTGGTACTTTGCCTTTTATGGGTAGGCGCTGTGGAGGATGGAGTAGTCAAAGTACCTGCAAAAATAGTTTGAGTTTATGAATATTTGGAGGAAGTTATAAAGATAACAAGCTGAAGCTGTAAAAATACTTTTACTTGGACGAGGAATAAGTTCCTTAATCCACAACTGCCACCACTTGTTATAAGCAGTGGTGTGCTCAAAGTCTGTGGGAGAAACATGAAAGTGTAGATGTTGCAAGCTATCCCTCATCCTTTTTATATCAGCTTTGGTACATGATTTTAGGTCATCTATGAAAGAGAAAAAGATAAGAGGATCTGAAGAAGGAGGGATAGAAGGCTCAAATCCAAACTGATGGCTAACTAGGAAGGGCATATACCTCTCAAAGGATAAGGGAGTACCACGTATAGAGCTAAGGGTAAACTTTCGCCTAATTGCAAACAGCCTAGGAGTGGTGGCCTGACAAAAAATTTGGGTTTCTATGACTCCAATGAGGGAATTAGGAAAAAGATGAAGCCATCTGGGTCTACCAAAAAAATTAGAGTCCTTATAGAGAAAAGAAGGTCTCTTTTTAGGTTTCAAAGTGAAGAGGTGCCCGTATATTTCTCAGTGTTGCCTAGAGAAGGTTCGAGTAATCAAGGTGTAACCGGGGTAAAGTGAATGAGACAAATGAGGAGCAGTAGAATTGCTTTGAAAGATAGGGAAGTAAGCAAACAACCAAATCTATAAGAGCCATACACTACCATTTATATATCCAAAAGGCTCTTTGAGACATCTGCCTAGGTTGAAATAGAGGTTTCCCAGAAGGATAGAACTTAAGGCATAATGTTTGCCTTCAGCCAAAGCATAAGCCAAGGGGAGGTATTCCAAAGTAAGCTTTGCGGAAGGAGGGCAGAAAATGAATTTGCATAGAAGAACCTAAAAAAAGTCAGCATATTCATCAAAAGTGGGTTCACCATATTTGGCTTCGTTTATCAAACTGTTGTAGCTGTCATAATATTTAGGGGTAATAGAAGAATCCTCAATCAATCAGACTATGTCATCTCTAAGAATAGAAGAACTTGTGAGCATGAATACATCCATAAGGGTAATAGTCATATGCTCGCTAGAAAAAATGAAGCAGTTGGATGAAGGAGACCAAAAATGCAAAGCTGCACTAATAAGAGAGGCTTGGTAATTATTATTTTCTTTAGATAAATGAATCGGCTGTAGTATTCCAAGCCTAAACCATAGGTTCTCAAATGAAGGAGCTAGCCTATCAACCCACTGATTCCAGGACTCTATGGGTCTGATCCATGGCCTAATAAAGGTAAAAGGATCTTCAAGGCTACCTTGACTGTATAAGACATCTAAAGAAGAACCTAGGTAAGGAAGAGAAGGACCCTCCTTAGGGACTGTGGAGGAAGCTCTAGGAGTAAGGGTCAAAGGAGTCCCCTTGGGATGCCTATAATAAAATGAGCTGCAAGAGGCATATGATTAGATTGATTTGAAAAATTGATACAAAATAGTTTGAATGAACAGAGAGAGTAATGTATCAGATTTGAAGGTAAGGAGGACAACTATCGAAGGAGAAATCCTTTATCAAGGTGAGTATTACTTCCTGAAAGGAAAAAAGGAGATGGTTAAAGAAGTTATTGTGAGTAAGAAAGAAGTGATGCAAGCATAGGAAAGTACCTCTCATTCGTCAAGTTCTTTAGCGGTGAATTAAGACAATGGAGGAGAGATAGGTCGTGGTTGTTTATATTAAAAATTAATCATCAGAAATCTTGAAAAGAAGACAAGAATTCAATATAGATGATAAGAAGAATCATTACCTAATGAGTGGATTGTGAGTTAGAAGAAGGTTTAGAAGAACTAGCAGCTTATTTGGTCATTTTGCCTGAAAAGTCAAAGAAAATGGTGAGAAAGTTACCATTGCAAAATTAATAAAGGCAAATTAAATAGATCAAATGTGAGATTAAGCATGTAATAAGCCAAATATTGATGTTTGGTTAAGAATTCGGTGAAAGGAAATATAGGCAGCTCATTTCCTCAAAGGGCGAAGGAATTGTATCTATATTCATAAAGGCATAAATGACTTAAATAGACAAGATTTGCTAAAGAAAATGTGGGGGTAATGACTCAAAAGAATGTAAAGAAGTTATTTCATCTAATTTCCCCAAAGGGGATTCTTGAAGGAAATGCAATCAGATTGGGTACAATGTAGAGAATTTAGAACATGCAAAATGATAGATCAAGCAGAATTTGCTGGAGAAAATGTAGAGGTAATGGGCTAAAATGACCTCCTGATGGATAGGATATGGAAAAATATTTATTACCTCTAAGGTTTTGTGAAGCTATGACACATGTATTTGGCAAATAATGCTAAATAAATGATGAAAAATAATTTTCTAAGGGGGTAATAAAGCAAATAATGTCCAAAGCAAGGGGGAGAATTAAATAAGAATTTTTAAAATCCATTTCCTGAAAGAAATAGCAAGAAATTGGCTTTAAAAATTATTTTTGGCTAAATTAAAGGATTTTATTTAGTTAATTTCTTTGATTAAGCCAAAAATTTATAAACATAATTATTTTTGGCATCAATTGCTAAAATAATTAATTTTATAGCTTAATTGTGCAAAATTATACAACTTTAGTTTTAGATGCAGTGAGAATAATTTTATGTAATTACAACAAGAGTTACAAATTCACCAAAATTTACAATGAAAATTGGACAACATCTTTCCTATATTTCTAACATACAGTTTTTGCAATTACTTGCAATTAACCTGCACAGAAGCCATGCATTCAAAATCCAACCAATACCCAACAATACAGTTTTTAAATATAAAGCTTGCATTAAAATAAAATACAGAAGTTTTAAAGAAATTTACATTTCTTTCTGCTGTAAACTTTGAATACAGGTTTCTATAAACCAAAAGCTCCTGGAGAAGTGGAAAAATTGGCAAAACCTAGTTGAAAAGAGCTCAAACCAAATGCAAAACCGGTTCTGGTTCGGTCAGGATTGGTCTGGTCAGCTTTAGTTCGGTTGGCTCCAAACCACTCCTTGTTGCTGTTGAAGTTGATGCGAGCGCCGAAGGAGGGAGCTACGGTGGCTTTGCCGCCTTCGACAGCGCCGGCGACGTCGAGTGGAGCAGCTGTGGCTGCGGCGTGTGGCGGACCGGCAGCGCTGGCGGGGCCGAGCGAGGAGGCTTTGGTCATACGCAAGAAGCTTCGCGCGATGGCAATAGCATCGCGAGGGTCAGCGGTAGTGGCTGCGGTGGCGTCGCGGTCTCCTCCAACAGCGTCGGCGGTGGCAGCAGCCTGGTCGGTCCTGGTCTTAGTGCTGGCGATGGCTTCAGGTGAGTAGAAGGAAGAAGAAAGAAAGGAGGAAGGAAAGAAAGAGGTGAGGGAAGGAAAATGAGCTGACTTTTGAAAATTTAAGCTGGGGGAAGAAAAATTTTTAGGATTTTTAAAAGATTTTGTACAATTACCTCTAGAGTTTAAAATTTGGTGTGAGGAATTTTTAGAGAGAAATTCATCTGCAATAGAAGGAGATGAGTCTGCATAATATTTTTTGGCCCAATTCTGTCTATTCAAAACTCGTTCTTGAGCTTATTTTTGCTGCCTTTTGAGTTGAGCCTGTGCATAGAGTTGAGGCTGAACGACTTTGTAAAAATGCCTAGTAAATTCATCAAATTGTACCTTAGGCCTAGGCATTTTCATGAGAGAGAAAAGAAAAGAAAGAGGTTGAAAGTGAAAAATGAAAAAATGGTAAAAATTTTCATATAAATTAGCATTGTTCTGGGTCCAAGATAATTATATGCGGGGGGTATTGTTTATACCCAAATATAATTTTGGGCTTGCAATTAAAATTGAGGCCCAAATGAAGCCCAAAATCAAAATCCAGCCCATTCAAAATTGTTTGAGGAAAGAAAGCGTTAAGTTAAAGTAAGAAGCTTCTGGAGGTAACCAAAAAAATTAAGCAGAGGCTATAGAATTGCTAGAGGTAATCCAAGAGGCGTGCAAGTTACATGAGTCATTGAAGGTAATCATTGGCGATATTCAATAGGAGTTTGCTCTTACATGAAGTTGGTGGACTATAAAAGGAAGGCAAGTAGCATGGAAAAGACACAACCAATCCAATCAACAACAACAATCGACAATCAGCAAATCAACACTCAACAAATCCAAATTTTAGCAATTTTCTAATAGTCATTTTCTTTAGCTTATAGCATTTTTTACGCTTTCATTCCAGAAAAGTTTGTATTACTGCTATTTTAATATAATTTTAAATTTTCTTAAGCTTATTGTTATTCTTCTTATCATTACCTCCAGCATTACCTTCAGCATACTTTCATTATCTCCAGAAGAATTTTAATTTCTTTAAAGCATATTTTTATTACCTCCAGCAGGATTTCAATTTCCTCAAAGTGTAATTTCATTTCCTCTAGCCTAATTTCAATTTCCTCAAGGTGTACTTTCAATGCCTCTAGCCTATTTTCAATTACCTCAAGCATACTTTCATTACCTCCAGCAAAATACTCTAATATCTATCATTAAATATAAATTTCAAATCCCTTAGATCTCAAACATATTGTGGTAAAGGCGTTTGGGAATCCGCAATTATCTGAAAGAAGTCAGTATCTACAAATTTAGAAAATCAATCTTCTCTGGCACGCTCGAAAAATCAATTTTGCTAAAAATTGTACCAACGGATTTTAACATAAATTAAGT
>CATIWO010214320.1:0-17576 GCA_949673435.1 Macaranga tanarius
AAAAAAAAATCAAATGGCACGCTAGACTCATTTATTTTAATGTATTAAAGACTAAATAATACAATTTATTAATTTCATAAATTTAATCAAATTATTTAAGTAATGTTGATATATTAAAGATCAAAATTAATTTTTTTTTAACATATGGTAGCAAATGAAATAAATTAATTTTTTTAATTTTGTAAAAGTACATTTTATAATAATAAATAAATAAATATAAATAAAATAAATTCTAAATTTATTTATATTAAATCTGTAAAATATATTTTTTATCTTATTATTATAATTTTATTTATTTAAATTATTTAGTTGAAATTTTAGAGTTTAAAATATTTAAAATTGTTGAAATTTTGGTTTAAATTCAAATTTTAGTTAATATATTGATTTCAACCAAAGGATTTAATTTAATTGAAATTCAAATTTATTTGCTAAAATTTAGTTATCTAAATACATGATAAGGTTAGTTTTGTTATTAAATAAAAAATACATGTCCTTTTTTGTCTAAAAATATTTTTCCTATATTCATACTTTTTTATATATAGTTTAGATGATTTACTGATTCTGTATACAGCCTTCCACTCTACTGCTGGGTCAAGCCATTGGGATATTGATTCTATGCTAGCCTCTGCAAAATATAAACTAAATAGTATTAATTTTTCTGCTTTTAATTTTGTTAAAAAATCGGGAAATTCACTAGCTGATTGGGTTGTTAGAACCCTTCTGAAAGCCAGATTGCCCAACGACTAATTTTGTAACCCTCGTGATACTTGGTAAAATTGTGTTATGGTGATATTCATTATTCCGATGTTCAAAAAAAAAATCCGTATATATATAAATAGAAAACAAATAAAGAACTGTAGTGGACTTCATAGACAAGCTCCATGCTATAGAAATCTTTCTTGCAAACATGATTAAACAACAATAAGAAAGGCAATTGGATAGATAATTTTTCTGCATATGAGTAAAATATGGGCACCTAAAATTCTAGTCAAAGTGAAGATACACAATCATGTACAAGAAGCAAGTTTACAATCAACTACTCTCAAGCTTTAAGCATAAAACTGTTGTGGGCCTGAGGCCCTATAGAGCCATAACCTAATGAAACAAGAAGAGGGAAAAAATATTGTACAGAAAATCTCTTCAAACATCAGGATCAACTTGAATTTATCTGCTATCTGCTACCAAAATTCGGATAAAAAACTGAGGGACTAAAACAATTGTACAACAACCACCATTATGTTCTTCCAGCTGCTGCAAGATGCTCCATATGTTTTGTAAGATCATGTATGCTGTTTGTATTCCACCAATGTCTGCCACTTGTTCTATCATCAGTACTTGTTTTCTCCGACCGATTTTCGGGTTCTTGTACGTTAGAAGACCCAGGAGCCTCTGTCAAGAAATATTCCCAGAAATGATCATTAGGTGGTGCAGCAGCACTTGTTGCCTCCAATGTTGATTCCTTTACAGTTTCGTCGGCAGGCTTGGAATTTTCATTAGAGTTGGATAAACTTGGAGTTTTCAAGTTGTCGATGCGATTTATACATCCAGCTAGCTCAGGAGATGAGGGAATATCCACAGAATGAGATGAGGATGGTAAGGATCTAGGTGAGCAGGTTTCGGCATCGAACGATGATGTACTTAACTCTCGAAAAATGACTGGAGAAGGCGGTGATATGAGGTGAAAATCATGCATATCTTGAGCACAAGTTTCCTTTACTCCATAAAGAAAATTTTCAAAACATTTGATGGATGAATCCAGCTTTTCTACTAACTCAAAGTTCAATGTGGATGCAGGGGACCTGTCAGGATTTTCGTTTGCTAAATTCAAACTCGGGTTCTCTTCTGTGTTGCATTCGCCATCGCCATTGAAGTAAAAAGAATTGAATTCTAATAATCTTCTCTTTTTGCTATGATAATCTGATTGCTGCATAAGAATTGAAGCAAATTCTGGTTTGTTTGCTAGTTGTGCCAATACAGAAACTAATTGCATCTGTCTACGTTCCATGCTCTGCAACCTCTCACCTAATGACATAATTTGACACTCAAAGGCTTGCTTCTCTGTTTCATTTTTCTGTAGCTCCAACTGTAGCAAGTTCTTATCATGCTTTAATCTTCCAATCTTCTCCTCGAATTGCCTTTTTTCTGAGTCAGTTAGAGGAGATGTATTGACTTGGTTGTGCAAAGAATGGCTGTGAATTGGCTTGCGCCGGCGAATATTACTTAGAAGATGTCTCTGCCCTCTTATAAATTCTTCATTAGCAAACTCCCATTGATCAGGATCAATCTTTCTGAATCCCTGGTCAATCAAAAACAAGCTTTGATTTTCAGTACAAAAACTCACTATAACCATGTTAATGAATAAAAAATGACTAGCTTCTGCGCGTGTGCTGCAAGGCAACAACTCGATCATCATCGAGCTACTAATCCAACAGCCACTAGCATTCATTAGGATAAGAAGCACTACCACTAAGAAAACTAATATCAAATCAAATTACAAAGAAAACAAACTAAAAGCAGAGTAAGTTTCAAGAACATAATAGCCCAACTTACATAAGTATTAAGCTGTCTAACAAAACTTGAGAAATTGTTGTGCTTGAAGTATTTTGGGAGAAGATCTTGAGCAAATTCAGGTGGATTCCACACAACAAAACTGCATCCAGTATGACTCCAAGAAACAATAGAGTTGGTCAATGGATCATCTACCATCTCATAAGTTTTGATCAGAAAGGGAGCTGGTGCATTAGAACTAGTACCCTGTGAACTCTCCATTTCTATTACCTCCCAGAAATTTATGTGCAACAAGAAACTCTGCTTCTGTACGCCAGTAAAACTCCCTCTAATGAAAATTTGAACCAATTTTGAGATTGATCATAAGATAAAAAGTAGCCAAATGAAACCCAGGATCGATGAGAATATTAGATATTCCCAGGAAGAGATATGAAAAAAAAATGTATTCTTTAGAAAGTGTAATCCGAAATTCAAAACCTAGATCATAAAAAGCTGAAACTAGCTCAGAACAATTTGAACTCTGCAAAAATTCAACAATAAGAAAGTTATGTAAAGGGAAGTTTATGATGTCACCAGTGAAATATCAGAACTTGGAGGAGAAGCAAAGACTAAAAAAAAATCAAAGGTTTTGACAATTAAACGAAAGGCCTTCAAAATTGAAATTTAAGGACAAAGAAAGTGATCCAGAAGCCAAATTTTTCAATTAACTTTGTTATGTTATTTCAAAAAAGAAAGAATATATTTAAAAGACCTGCCAAACAGAGCAAGAAGTGAAATTTACTGAATTTACTTGAGGTTTCTGAAGAAGATAGTATCAACCCAGTTCAACTTAGAACACAAAGTCTGCATATGTGTGTATATATATACAAAGAAAGGTTCACTATGAGAGTATTAGTTGAAGTTTTGTCTGTGATAGGAAGTGGTTTGTGGAGGTAAAGCTTTGACTGCAGCCATGGCCTTTTCAACTTTCAAACTTGCAACATGAGTAGAGATGACCAGTCAACATATTCTTTTTTTATCATTACTATTATTATTATTATATATTTTTTTATTGTTATTTTTATATCTTATTTTCATTTGGTAAAAAGTCAACAAGTCTAAAAATGATCTGTCTCTCTGTATGGTTTGAATGGTATCTCCATTCTCAAAAGATGGCTGCTCCAATTGATGAGATTCACAATAAAATTTCAATTCATCTTGACTTGTTCGTCATCACACATGCAATAATATCCACCCAAAATAGTATAGGTTCTAAAAAAACAGTTTTCATTCGTATAGATTATAATTTAGAAATTATATTTATAATTTTTTTTTTCAGTTGGGTAGAGCTGCGCAACATGAGTAACTTTTATAACCTCGCACTAATATTAATGAACATTGATTACAAAAACTCAATTTTAAATTCTTCATAATTTTTATATAAATAAGAATACCAATAATTGTTGGCAATTATATTCATAATTTGTAAATTCAGGATTTATCCATTTGATTTATAATTTTATTCAACAGTGTCAGTTAAGTTTATAATTCCCCTTAGCACCTGTCAAATTATGGTTATTGTCAGTTTTTTTTTTTTTTTTTTTAATTAGAAGGTGAAATGATTTTTCTTTTTGATGTATCCAAACATAAGATGAAATTAATAATATTTGTGTTGATTCATTGTGATTATATATTTACAAGATTAAAAGTGCACCTTCATTCCCATGTGAGTTAAAATGCAACCTCAATTCTCACTTTGCACATTAAGATCTTAACCCATACTTGAAATTCTCATGATAATAATACTTATGAGATTAAACATAGAGAGCACTCTATGTAGTTGTTTTATGCTTTGGAATTTTTTTATAATTAGAGATTAAATGAAAATAACATAAGATATTTTTGAAGGTGAAAAGTTTATCATTGCTCAACCCTCTAGGAAAAATTAGACTAGCTAACTAATATGCACCAGTATAATATATATACCAAAAAACAATCAAATAAGGAGAAATTAAACAAATAATGATGTTAATTGAAACATCCTTAGAAAGCAAGGCAGCTTTGTCACTGGCTAGTAACATGATGCACGTTTAAAGTAACTAAGCTTCTCTAGATATGGCATTAAATATATATATATCTTATCTTTATGTTATCTCATTGCTTTCTTAATCTTCAAGTTATTTAATGGTTGCATTAAAATGGACAGATGTATTTCCAATAAAATATTCCAAAGATACAAATTTAAATTTGGAAATTTCTTATAATAAAATTAATGAAGTTAAATTTAATTAGGATGATCCCAAGACCAAAGTAGTATACCGGTACAAAATCTCAGTAAAGATTCATATATGTCATCAGATGTCCGCCCAGCAAACCAGGATTAATTTTCTCCTCCCCCAATAATAATAAAAAAAAAATTGAGATAATGGCCGTGATTAAAAAAAATGCCCGAACGAGTAATTTAGTAGTTATTTTTTTTAAAAAAATTTATAAGGTTTAAAATTTGAATTATCCATCAATATTTAAATAATCTAACCTCTTAATTAATATAGATGAGCAAATTTTAATTATATCATAGAGAATCAATGCTGAAATTCTAATGGGGGCATGAATATCCAATAACAATCAGGAGTGGAAAAAAGACTAATTCTAAATTTCTAATGACAATCAGGAGTTAAAAAAGCTAACAAGTAATTAAACCCACATGATCGATCAGCTGTAGAGCTAATTTTTACTAATTCCAATAGATAAATGTATATATACTGTACAATTTTTTTTTTTTTTTTACTATTTTGATGTTTAAATTATTTTTTTACAATTAAATGTTTGAACCCATAAAATTTTAAAAATGATATTTAGAGTAAGTTTTACATATTAAAAGTGTTTATATGTCTTATTCTAAATAATAAATTAACTTAATTAAATGTTGTTCTTTTATACTATACTTTATTTCTTATTTTTTTAATTTTATAAAAAAAAATTTTTGTGCACTCATATATATTTAATTTGAAAGAGAAAAGAAAATGAACCATTATTATTGAAATAAAATAAAATAAACGTATTTAATTCTTTTTCAATTTATCTGAAAAAGTGACAAGAAAAATGAAATTTAACTAAAATAAAAAAAGATAAAAATAAAAAATTAATTATTATAGTAAAAATAAAAAAAATAAAATAATTTTTTCAATGAATTAAAATTTTAGTTCAATTAAAATTATAAAATAAAAATTAGATTCAATTACTATAATTAATAAAAAATAAAAAGTAATATTCAATTTTTCTAATTTAGTTTAATAAATAAAAAATACTTTCCTTATTTTTAATAACTTCTAAAAGAAGTAATTAGAATAAAAGAAAAATAAAATATAACATCAAAGAAGGATGTTTAAGTTAATTTATTATTTAAAATAAAACATCTAAGTGCTTTGACTTATAAAATTTGTTAGAGATATTATTTTAGAATTTTTTTTTGTTCAAACAGTTTATTATAAAAAAAAAATGATTCAAACACCAAAATACTAAAAATTAAAAAGTTTAGCCACCATTTATATATTTATTTCTATTTATATTAATTTAGTGGACACATTAACATTATAGTAAGAGCAATCAGAATTTTGGGATAAACTCAAATAAGTATCATCAAGTGGTTTAAACATTTTAGCATCAAAACTAGTTTGTGGTTTTTTTATGACATTTCAGTATTTTGTGACTCCAAAATTAATCACAATTAAGTGAGAAAATTTATTACAACTTATGATTTCTCTCTCTTCTAACATCTAAAATATTTAATTTTTAATTTTAATCAAATTCTCATAACTTTAAAATAAATTTAGCAATTCTCCTAAAAAAAATGAATGTAGTAATAACACTATTTGTCCATGGTGTTCAGAATTTTTTTAAAATAAAAATATAAAAAAATTATTATTATTTTTTTATTTATGTTACTATTACCACTTAAAACTGTCATGGATAAATTTATTTTTTCCTTCTCTATTAAATTGTATTAAAATTTTAATTTTTAGATATTTGAGGAGATAAGAATCACCTAAACACTATAAATATGAAAACACAAAAGTATTATAAAAAAAATCACAAACCCTATTATTAAAATGTTTAAACTACATAATACTTATGTATACTTATCTCTTAATTTTTTTATTGGTTAATTAAAAAATAAATTTAGTATGAGTCTTTATAATTACTGAATATTAGAGACTAAATGTTAAAACAAAAGGGTTCACAAAACTAAGCTGATTTCATGGTTTTCACCTTTAGGGCTGAAATCAGAAGCAAACTTAACAAATAAAAGTTGGTTTCTCTAATTTATCCCCTTGCAAATTATGTTCCTTATCCCCTTTTCTTTTTTTTTTTTTTTTTTTTTTTTTTTTTTTTGTGTTATCTGGGTTTTGTAAGAAATTTTTTTAAGTATAGAAAATGTTAAACAAATTAAATGGATGTACTCGGATGAGGGCACTTGTTTGCTTGGAATTTTAAGTGGTGGCTGAGATCTTGGAGGATAATTTCTTTGTCCCTTCTTATTTTTAAGACTTGCTGAATCAGTTTACCAAAGATATCATATTCTTTTTTGAGATTCAACGTTGTTCTCATTATATGACTTTCAAACAGGTTGAATCAGAATTTAATTATTGGCTTTGATTTGCATTATTATGGCCTTGGTATGGTATAACTATTATAAAAATTGTAACTTTCTATACCTTAAATTCGAATTTTAAATTTTGATAAATTAAGAAATATCAAAATTTGATCAATTATTTTACACATATCAGTCAAAATTAATATATAATGCATATGATGTGATTTTTTAAATTAAGCTGGTCAAGTGTATATTTTGTTAATTTTAATTAAAATGCAAATTACACTAGAACTACAAATACCTAACCGAATTAAAATTTTTTTATTGAATTTAAAAAATTAGATCAAATTTATGAAAATAGTAGATGTTATCATTTTTATAACAATAGTTGAGAATAATAATAATTATTATGTATACTTTTTATTGTCAATAATTGATCTTTGATGAATGATGGAAATTTATATTTCATTTGGCTAAACCAAACCAAAAAAAAAAAGGGATTCTTTCTCCCCCTCCGAAGGAAGTTATTTCTTATTTCTTATTGTTCAAGGCATTTGTTAAGTGAAATTTTCTTAATTCTCCAAAAAGATTGAAAAGAAACCGTTTCTCTAGCCAAAAGTTAGTACAATTTCAAATTATAGTACGAAGAACATATTGAAATACACAAAATCCCAGAAAAAAAAAAAAAAAAAACAGTGTAGAATAACAGTAGAGATTAGAGGCATCGAATTGGCTGTTGCTTTATTTATTTGTTTTAATAAACAAGGTTTTCAAAGTACGGGTATTCATTTAGTCGGTTCGATCAGTTTTGAGAGAATTTTTTGACCGAATTGAATTAACAGAATTAAAAATTTTGAGAATTGAACCGAATTGAAATAACCTAGAAAACTGAATCAACCGAACAAAACCGAAAATTTAATATTAAAAATCAAATCAACCGAACCAAACTAAATTTTTTTAAAACTATTAATTATTTTAATATTTTTGTATTAAATTATTATACTATTTCAAAAAAAAATAAAAAATAAAAAATAAAAATTCGATTATTTAAGTTAACCATATTTTTCAGACATAAAATCAAACCGAATCAAACCAAAATTTCAATCGGTTTGATTCGATTCAAAAATTTAAAAATACAAAATTAGTTGATCAAATTAGGTTGGTTCAATTTTTTAATTCGGTCAATTTAGAAGACTTGCACGCCCTATTTCAAGGAATGATACACAGATTATTATTATTATTATTATTATTATTATTATTATTATTATTCTCATCTACAAAGCATGATAGTTTGTTTAAACAAAAACTTGTCTTGACAGGCACAGCCTCCACATCTTTGAAGCTTGTTGTTTACCTTTGACCCAAATAAAGTTGTTCCTGTTTCATGTTTGACGAGTGAATGATTTATTCTCAACTAACTGTTAACCTATCTTTTTTTGGTCTATTAGCCGTCGATATGTACAAATTTTTTTATTTTTTAGAATTTAATAAAAACATCGTAATTTAATCAATTATTTATAATTCCAACATAATTTATACTTTAATGAAAAAACTAATAGAAAATATATACAAAATCATTTCAAAAGTCATTTCTAACACATACCATTTATATATTTTTTTAAAAAATTAATCAAATTGAATAACATATTAAATTTTTAAATAATTTACCAAATTAAAATGTTTTTATAAATTCTAAAATTTAAAATAGATTAATAATAAATTATAAATATTATAATTTTGACCTAATATTTCAATATTTTCTAAATTTGACAGTTTTTTTTCTTATCACTTTGTTCATTCAACTTACAAATTGATTATTCAAATACCCCAATTTGTTAAAATAAAAGTTATTAACATTTTTTTTTAATTTGGGAAGGGGGAAGGTCAAGAGTCAAACACCCCAATTACAATTTGTTAAAATAAAAATTATCAACACTTTTTTAAAATTTAGAGAGGTGAAAGATAATGATCGAATTTTTAATATATTAATGCCTTGAAGAGATCTAAAACCATTAGACTACTCAACTTTTAGCTTATAACACTTTTTAAACTATTTAAGGTGTTCAAATGATGTTTTAATAAGTTAAAATAAAATTAAATAAATATTTAAATTTACTAAAAAATACTTTTAAATTATATTTTCAACGAATTAATATATTTAAATTATATTTTCTTTTTTTGAAAGAATTTAAATTATATTTTCAACAAATTGATATATTAAAATGTTAATTTATATAGTTAGGATTAAATGAAAAAGGCTGCAAAGTGTAAAAGGCAGTAAATACACTAAACTTCTAATTTTTTATACTTATTTTCCCTATTTTGGTTAGTCGGTTGTCCTATTCTGGTTAGGATTAAATGAAAAAGCCTGCAAAGTGTAAAAGGCGGTTTTGGCTTTGCGTCTTCAGCAAAGAATCTATATTTCATGCCCTCAAAACAGATATTTTATTCCAACTTATAGCCACTTGGCAACCAATATTATATTCTTAAAGATATTTTTGGGTCCTTTGGTCCTACTAACCGAGTTCTTTTTCCCTACCCAAAAAAAAAAAGAAAAAAAAAATATATATATATATATACAGAAAAAATCTAAATTCAGATTCTTTGAAGTTCCATCATCCTCTACAATAATATCTCACTCACACCCCATATACTTCCTTTGTTCATCCACATATTACAGTAAGAGACATAGATAAAGAAGAAAAAAAAAAAAAAAAGGGAAATGGAGAGCGAAGCAGTGAGAAGAAGAATGAACATGATTGCTGCCCACTTTGCCCCTTCTGAAGATATTGCTCCCGCCCATCTTCTTCCTATGGTAACTTAAATAATAAACCTTTTTACATCTTTATATTAATGTTCAATAAACTATATCTTTATACAATTAAGTTCTTTAAAGCATCTTAAGCCTTTTTATACCTGGTTCATTTACTTCTAGCAAGAAACTTGTCACTAGTGGGTATTGGAAGTATGCACGCTTATATCTTTTTATTTTTGATTGAAGAAAAATAAAGTGATTAATTAGGTAAAGACTAAGGTGCAACTTAAGAATGTAGCCTAAAGAAAACCAAATTAGAATCTTGCACCATGATGAGAAAATTAAAAGTGCAAATTAGCATTTAATTAAGGTATAATAATGGCATATATAAATATATATTGCTATGCTCATTTGTAGTTTATTTTCCTTTATTTGTCTAATTAATCTACTTTGGGTGTTGAAGAGTGATAAGTCTTTTGTTGTTGCAATGCATGCTTTGTCTTCTTTCTTAGGCTCAATTCAATCCCATGTGTTTCATGCATGTGAAAGAAACTATGGATTTTAGCTTATCTAGTTCTTGAGCTCCTCATCCTTTTTGCAATAGAATGGAGCTCCAGTAAGCTAGAAACCTAGAGTTGTGTAAGTGCTTGCAAAACAGACACAAAAATGAGGAAGAAAAAGAAGAAAACATTAGTTCAAATGATCTTTTTGCATTCTGCTACATAATCTTTGATGTTTTCCTGCTGCTGTCTGAGTTTTTTTATTTTTTTGTTTAATGTATACTTTTTTTTTTCAATCCATACATGTAAACCAATTATTTAAGTAGTGAGAGTTCAGAAGTAAATTTTTATTTGAATAAATTATAATATTGTTAATTATATTTAGAAAATAAGAATTCAATTGTTACATGTAAATTGATAATTATTTTTATTATTTTGAGTTAAATTATTATTTGGAAAATAACTAAAGTTAGATAGATTAAATTTCAAATTTTATTTACTAAAAAAATTTAATTTTGAATTTTTTATTATTTAAAAAATCGTCTTACGTGTATCATTAAACAAAAAATTTAAAAAATGTATATGTATCTATTTGACAAAATTAATAGGTAATTATTTAATTGAAGAAATGTCAAAAGTTGTGCATTTTTTGCAAATGGTCAAAACGGTGCATTTTGATGCAACGCTTACATGCACCAATTTAGATTTTTTTAGTAGGCACATCAACATGATTTCATAGAACTGCCAACTAGTGTATGAAATTGTAAAAAACTGAAAGATTATGCATAAATTTACCAAAATTGAAAGAGTATGACCTTTCTTTTTTGCTCCTTGTTTTCTTTATCAATTTCAGCATGCTTTTCTCATCTTTCTGCAGAATTCAGTTTGCTTTTAGCATTAGCATCTATTTTTTCCAACATTGGTTTATCAAATTTTTGTTATGTTTGTTATTTCAGAACTGTAGCAGCAGTTTAAATTTAGCCATGCCAAGGTGTGACAATAGAATGTATTTCGCACGTCAAGGTTCTGCTTCTCAAGCTTTCTTTATGAGACAAGTTTCAACTGAGCAGGTGCTTTAATTACTTTGTTAATTATATATGCATTATTTTATTTCTTGGATAGACAAAAATTCTCTCCTCTGACGATGCAGTAGAAAATTCTCTACTATCCATTTTAATTATTAGGTATGTGTGCATATTATTAATTTAGGAGAAACTCTTGCATATTAGCATTGTATTATATTTTACGGTTGAATTTGTAACATGAAAATATGTCTTACTTTCATTTGGCAATTGTAAAATATTTATAAATTGTGTCACAAATTCAACTGTAGGGTATCTACAACTGAAATAGGTAAGAATCTTCCACTAATTTAGTGGGAGAGTATATTATTTTATATTTTGATAGTAAATTATGTATTGGTATTGTCCATATGTTAAACATTTACAATCGACAGTAGAAAATCCTCTCCTGTCCAGTCAGGATAGTATTGTTAACCTTTCAGGATTAAGTTTCTTTTTCCTCAGGAGTTAATTTTTTGGTTGTGACCAGCAGGACATCTCAGAAAAGCCTGGAATGCCTAACAATTGTTCTGCTTCAGAAGCACCACTGTTTTCAAGGCCATCAAAGATGGAGCCAAAATTGTCAAATGTTGATCCAATCCAATCCCCAGTTGAAGGCTGCAAGTCATTTGTGTCTCATGCCCTTCCTAATTTTGCAAGACCAAGTACATGTTTAGGCAGACAAAAGCAGTCTCATTCCATAAACAAAATGAATTCATCATCACAATCTAATGGTCAGCAATTTTATTAAACTTATTTAGGAAATTTTATTAAATTTATTGTTACCAATCTGATGTCTAAAGGATTTAAAAGAGCTACTCAACCTTAAGAGTAAATAATTGAATTTTAATTAATATCAGAAGCGGTCAAGATTTGAACTTTGTACCTTTTTATCACAATGACCCTAAGAATAGTTTTAATATCTTTAAGTTATTTTCTTTGTTATTAATTTTTGCAATGCAGGAATTGAGTGGTCGCCAAGGATGGATGTTGCAGAATCTGGAAGCAACTATGTGATAACAATAGAAATTCCAGGTGTTAATGTCAATGACATTAGGGTGGAGGTCAATGACCAAAAGTAATTAAATTATTTCTGAACAGTAACACTAATTTTTTTTAAAAAAAATTGCAACCTGATCTAATTCTCCATGCATTGTTCACATCGTGAACAGTAACATCTTTGAATTGGAATTGATCATAAGATCGATTGTTTTTAATCTTGTTGCCAGTTTAACAATAATGGGGAAACGCTGCATACAGTGGTGGAAGGCAACAGGGTGCTCAAATGATTCAATCTCAGCATATCACAAGAGAGAGATATTGCAAGGTCCTTATCAGGTTGTGTGGCCACTTCCCTCTAATGTCAACAAGGACAGCGTCTCTGCTGAGTTTCTGTAAGTCACAGCTTAATCCATTTTCATAGATCGTTCAATCTATACCATCATTTACATTATCTTTTGACAATTTTATAGCAAGTTAACTTTTTTCCACAAGTCCAAACAAATGGAAACACTAGAAAAAAGTTTTTGTTTAATGATTATATTTTATAAACCACACCCTCGAGTTTTATATGTTAAAATAATTTAATGGTGTGTCTTAGGAAATTATGTTTTAGTTATTTATAATAACAGTTAATAATATATTTTAATAAGTTTTTTATTTTCTTTCTAGAAGATCATAAACCTCGTAAAATTATAAACGTTTATATATGTATAGGCAAAACTCATTTTCAAGCCCTTGAACTTTTACGTTTTATTGTATTGAATCTTTGAACTTCAATTCTGTTGCATCAAGCCCTTACACTTTAATTTTGGTATATATTAAGGACTTTTTTAAAAAATATTTTCTCCCTATACTTCTGTTAAGAAGTCAAATTGCTAGAAGTCAAATATTTCTTGTCAATTTGATCCAATTAAATACCAATTTAAAAAGTGTTATATAATTTTTATTAAAAATATTTCAATCAATTAGAATTAATATTTTTAGTTTTATTTAAATGCATTTAAAGTAAAAATATATTTTTTATTTCCAATTATTAAAAAACTTTATTTTATTTTTTATGTTAAAGAATGTTTTAATAATTGTTAAATAGTAAAAAGTATACTTTTCTTAAAAATATTAATAATTTTAAAAAAATTAATATTTTGAAAATTAATATTAAAATTATTTTTTGCATTTTTTAAAAATACTTAATAGGGAGTTGAAGTTTATTTCTCAATTATTTTTATACTATTTAATTTGATTTTTTTATTGTAAATATAGCTAGCATTGTAAGCGGAAGTGTTGATATGTTTTATCGTATATTGTAGACAATTATGCTTATTTTCTATGGATTCCCATTGATGGAAAACAAAAGAGTCCATGTCCGATATCTAAGGGTCTATAAGAAGGTTTCAAACTCAAGATTTCCACTTCGTGGAACAAAATATTTTCACTTTATTAGACACTTACTATTTAATTAGTATTTACTTGTACTTTATTAGCTTTTTCAAAATATAAAAAATATTTTTAATATTAATATATAAAAGTTAATATTTTCATTAAAATTTTAATATGTTTAAGACAATATTTTTCAAATAAAAAAATGAATTTTGCACTATACTTAATTATTATTGAAACATTATGTACCTATTAAAAATAAAATAATACATTTTACTAATTTGAATTTAAAATAATTTTACCTTTAAACTAATAGTTTTAAATAAAAATAAGAATTTATTTTATTTTATTTTATTAAATTATTATTTAATGAAAAATGTATGATATATTTATAAGGTGTCATTTAATTGTATTAAAACGTCAAAAAATTTTAAACCTAGTAATTTGACATTTTAAGATAAGTTTAGGAATGAAATATTTAAAATAAGTCCTTAATATGTGTGAAAATAAAGTATGAGGGGTCGATATAACACAATTGAAGTTTAAGGGTTCAATGCAATAAAATTTGAAAATTTAAAGGCTTAAAAATGGATGTTGCTATATATATGGCTTTTGCTACAGTGCAAATATTTGCACCAGTACAAATAAAATTACAACCGTTAGATTAGTTTTTATTTAATTATAACCATTGATTATAACCGTTAGATTAGTGCAAATGACTCTCTCTCTATATATATATATATATTTATATGTTGGCATTTTCCGACATGTAAGGTTTGCACATTCAATAAATGACAAAAGAAATTTTCATTTTTTCGTTTTCGCCCTCATATAAGGTGGCTATCAACCGAGAAGGGAAAATGTATAACATCACATGCCGTGACATATATCTTTACCCACTGTATATATACATACACCCTTAAACTATGGAGAAACAATGGAAAGAAAAAAAAATCTTACCATGTTAATTTAGAATTTTGAACTATTTTGTATGTTAAAAAATAAAAACAAAATATCAAATTTATCCTAAATTTAAAGTCAATTATCACTTAAATTCTACTTTTAAAATCATTTTAATTTGCTCCTTTAACTTTATAAGTTGTGCCAGTTTTATCCAATTTTATTTTAATTATCTAATTATATGTTGAAAAATTAATTTTAAATCCCTATAAAATAAATTTGATACTTATTAAAATTTTTCTTTTTTAAAGAAATATAAAAATATTTTGAAATCTTAAACTTACCACTCTCAAGATAAACTTAGAAATTAATTTCTAAAATTTTAACCCTTTTTTGTTAATTAATGAAAATGATAAAAAAAAATACAGAACCTTATATATATATGTTGATCAAAATAAAAATATAAATCATTTTTAATTACCACTATAAATAAAAATAAAATTTTTAAAAAATGTATACTTTTCATATTTTTCAAAATAAAAAATCAAACATTTTATACATTCTTGGTTAATACTTTTACTATCTCAAAATTCTATTTCTTTCTCCATTTCATTTTTTTTTTTTTTTTTTTACTCTATCTCAATCTGGAAAATTTTTAAATAATACCGTTAAAAGTTAATAATTGAATTTTAAAATAATTAAAATATAAATTTTTTGAGTGAAAATTTGAAATTTATGAAAATATCTAAACATTTATTTTTGAATTTTTTTCGAGAATGATAAGATTATGATTTGAAAGTATTTTTACATTTTATTTTTTTATTAGAAAAAGAGGACAAAAAATTTAATATATCAAATTTATTTTATATGAATTTTAAGAAGTAACTTTTAAAATACAATTAGATCCTTAAAGTAAAATTGAATATAATTGATACCACTTCTGAAATTGAAGGAGAAAATTGAAATGATTTTAAAAGTAAAAAAAAAAAATATATAATTGATTATTAATCTAAAATTTATAATAGAAACTGATCAAATTTTCTAAAATAATTTAATGGTGCACGAACTTACACTTTCAATTAGTTTGATGCTTATATTTTAGACAACACTCACGAATAATTCATATAATAAAAAGTTTATATGTTAAAATAATGGCCAATTGGTCAAAAAAATCCAAACTTTTACGAGTTGGTGTAATTTTAGCCCACTTTTTAAATTTTGGCATATCTAGCCTAATTTCATAAATTAGTTGCAATTATAGCTAAAAGTTGATTTTGGTAATAAATTAGTTATAATTAGCTCCCTATATTTTGACAGGCTATAGGAAGACCCCTTACATATTTACATATACCTCCCTAATAGTTTTAATATTTAACAAATTAGTCTATATTTTAGCAAAAAAATTAAAAATTTAATATTTAAAATATAATTTATTTATAGTTTGTAAAATTTAAAAACTAAATAATATGTTATATTAATATAAAATTTAATTATTCACCATTAATATTAGTAGTTTTAAGAAATTAATTTTTTTGTTTATTTATAAATTAATTTTAATTTTTAAAATTATACATGACACTTAAATTTGTCTATATTTTGAATATATAAATGCACAATTTAATATGCATATTAATATATTATTAACTTCTACAACTTTAAATAATAAACTTACAAAAAATATAACAATAAACTAAATTTTATTATTATTATTATTATTATTATTATAATAAGAAAGTAATTATTATTATTATTATTATTATTATTATTATACTTCTATTATTTTAATATTAAAAATTACAAAACCTAACAATATATTATTATATTGTTAGCTTAATATTACATTTTTTTTGTTTATTATACAACTGAAGCTGGGTCAAGAACAGCCAATAAAGAACCTACCTAAAAGAAGATTCCGAAACAGTAACAAAACCCCGTTGTATTGATGAACATTCTTAATTTGCTGCTTAATGTTTTAAGTCTATAGACTTTCTGGAACACACCTGGAATTCCAGGGACAGCATTCACATGGTGAGGGTGGTGTACTGGACTACTGGTCACATAAGCGTAGCAAGAACACAAGTCAGAAATTGTCGATTGTTGGGAAATTTGTTTGTTTCTTGCTGGTTGAAAACAGTTTGTCAACTATTTAACATTTGACACTTCAAAAAAGCAATTTTCACTTTGTTGACAAAAGTTAATTAATCCTATTTTTTTCATAACCTGATTTTTTTGCAATTAGGCATAAAGTAATATCTCAAAGCATAAGTCGAAAATGAGGGCATTACACTTTTATACTCAATTATGAGCAAACTAATTGAATTATGAGTAAAATAAATTTTAGAACTAATTAAATTTATACAATCGTATTAAATTAGTTTTTGAGAGACTTTTATAGTTCGTGGTTGTTCTATGTTATCAAATTATATTAGTCATAACTCAATGAAATATTAAACATTAGATTTATTAATTTTTTTTTACCATTAAAATATTTTATGTCAATTGAGGTTGAAACTGAGATGGGTGTTAGGTGGATTTATATTCATTGTGGTTGAAGTGCAATTAATAGAATTAGGTTATGGATATATTAATATAATATATTATTTAGTTTTTAAGTTTTACAAACTATAAATAAATTATATTTTAAATATTAAATTTTTAATTTTTTTACTAAAATATAGACTAATTTGTTAAATATTAAAAATATTAGGAAGGTATATGTAAATATGTAAGGGGTCTTTCTGCAGTATGTCAAAATATAGGGAGCTAATTGTAACTAATTTATTATCAAAATCAACTTTTGGCTATAATTGCAACTAATTTATAAAATTAGACTATATATGCCAAAATTTAAAAAGTTGACTAAAATTGCACCAACTCATAAAGGTTTGGATTTTTTAGAC